>VZQC01011847.1:1474363-1525513 GCA_009823505.1 Rhizomys pruinosus
AAAAAAAAAAAAAAAATGAAATTAGCCAGGTATTGTGGCACAAGCCTTTAATCCCAGCACTTGGGAGGCAGATGCAGGTGGATCTCTGTGATTTAAAGGTCAGCCTGGTCTACACAGTGAGTTCCAGTCCAGCTGGGACTAAAGGGAGACTCTGTCTCAACACCCTCTCCCAGAAAAAAAAAACACAAAATAAAATTAAAATTATTTTTAAACAAAAGGGGTTGAGGTGTGGTAGCACATGCTTTAATCCCAGCACTCAGGAGGCAGAGGCAGGTGGATCTCTGTGGTCTACATAGGAGTTGTAGGCCAGCTGGGGCTACAGGGAAACCTTGTCTCAAAAGAAACAACAAAAAAACTGTGGGGGAAATGGTGAGATGGCTCAATGGATAAAGGTGCTTGTCATCAAACCCAATGACCCGAGTGTGAACCCAGGACTCACACAGTGGAGAAAACAACTCTCACAAGTTGTTTCTTTGACCTTTACACATTCAGTATGGCATGCTTGCGCATGTGCACATGTGTACACACACACACCTGAAATAAATGTTAACATTTTTGGGGGGGTCTTTTTAGGATGGAGTCTTCCTGTAGTCCCAGCTGGCCTGGAACTCACTATGTAAACCAGGCTTGCTTTGAACTCACAAAGATCCACCTGCCCCTCTGCCTCCAGAGTGCTGGGATTAAAGGTATGTGCCACCATGCCTGGCTTTATTTTTTATTTTATGTGCATGTATGAAAGTGCATTTGGCAGAAATGGGTGTCAGGATCCCTGGAACTGGAGTTATATATGGTTGTTAGGTGCTATGTTGGTGCTGGGATCCTAACCTGGTCCTCTGAAAGAGCAGTTGATGCTTTTAAGCACTGAGCCATCTCTCTAGGCCCCCTCCCCTTTTTTGAGAGAGGTCTCACGTAGTCAAATTGGTTTGATCTTCCCATGTGCTGAGATTATAGCTGTGTGACACTACACCAGGCTGAAGCTTTGAAATACAAGCAGAACATAGATAGGGTCTAATAATGAACATGCCCTAGCAATATATATTAAAATATTAAATATATTGTTTATTTAGAATTTATGTATTTATATATTATATTTCTTTGTAATAATAAAGCATCTTCAGTTTATCTAGTGCTTTAAAAAATCATCTATGTGTAGAGGTCAGAGGACAACTTGCAGGAGTTGGTTCTCTCTTTCCACCATGTGAGACCCCAGGGTCCAGCTCAGTCAGGTTGGCAGGCTTCGCAGCGGCACCTTTACCCACTGAGCCATCCCACTGGCCCTGCTTGAGAAAATTTTAATATCTGGCTTGAGATATGTTTTTTTAATGTGTATGAGTGTACACTGTGTGCATGTAGGTAGGTGCACCGAGGTTGTGCGGCAGTGCAGAGGTTAGAAGAGGGTGTCGGATTCCCCCGGAACTGGAGTTAGCCGCTGTGTGGGCACTGGGAATTGAACCCGGGTCCTCTACAAGAGCAGTCAGTACTCTTAACTGCTGAGCCATCTCTCCAGCCCCCAAGATACATTTTACATTAACTGGTGGATTATATGTAGTAATCAAGGATGGCTCTTGGCAGTTAGGTAGACAACAGCACATACTCTTTACGGAGATGGAGTCTAGGAAAGAGTGCTAGGAGACGGAATCAATAGCTCTGTTTGGTAAAGTCTGAGAGGACTTGGGCATTAAGTGGTTATGCTGAGGAGGCAGTGTCCTGCTGTGCAAGGGATGGAAATCAGGATGGAAATATACCTTTGAGTCATCTGTGTTTCGATGGCATTTGAAGCTGTTAGAATGGATAAGATTATCTAGGGAGGAAGTATCGTGAATGGATGAAGCCTTCCTCTTTAGGCAGGCTATGACTCATACAGAAGGCCCTGGAGGGCGTAACACAAAACCTCAAACATCTGCTTCCATGTATGCACTCCCCAAAATGAGTGTCCACACACTACTCCAAAATCAGATGGCTGATTTTTTTTTTTCTGGTACGGGGGTCTCAAGTAGCCCAGGTTGGCTTCTAATGTGATATGTAGCTGAGGCTGACCCTGAATTCCATGATCTTCCCAATTTCGCCTTCCAAGTGCTGGGATTTAGCTGTGCACTTTACCCAGCTTATTGGTTGTAAAGTGGGGAAGTGACTTGGAACAAGAGCAGATGAAAAGGAACAGTTTAAGCTGGGCATGGTGCCACACACCTGTAATTCCAGCACTTGGGAGGCAGAGGCAGGTGAAATCAAGGCCGGCCTGGTCTACATAGGGAATTCCAGGCCAGTTGTGACTACAGGGAGACCCTGTCTCAAAAAGACCAAACACCACACACAAACACACACACACACACACACACACACACACACACAAACACACACGAAAGACAAGAAAAGGACCAGTTTATGCCAGGTGTGGTGGTGCACACCTTTAATCCCAGCACTTGGGAGGCAGAGGCAGAGGTGGATCGCTGTGAGTTCAAGGCCAGCCTGGTCTACATAGTGAGTTCCAGGCCAGCTGGGACTACAGGGAGACCCTGTCTCAAAAAACAAACAAACAAACAAACAAACAAACAAAAAAACCCCAAAATGAAAAACAAAAAACTGACTTGGAAGATACTGACTGACTGGTGACTTGATGGGCTAAGGAAACAGTCAAGGATGACTCCCAAGCATCCTGGCTCACATCTGTAACTAACACTCAGAAAGGTGAGGAAGGTCAGTTGCCACAAGTTCAAAGGCTGCTTGGGCTCAAGGATAACACTCTGGATGGCTGTGGTGGTCCACACCTTTAATTCCAGCATTTGGGAGATAGTGACAGGGAGATCTCTGTGAGTTCAAGGCCATCCTGGTCTACATAGCATAGCAACTTCCAGGAAAGCTGGGGCTACAGGGAGACCCCGTCTGTCTCAAAGAAGGAAAGAGGACTGAGGAGATGGCTACACAAATTTGAGGACAGCAGTTGGGATCTACAGAACCCACATAAATGCCAGATGGCCTGTAATTCCAGCCTTGCCCCGTAGAGAGAGGCGACCCCAGAGCAAGCTAGCTAAGCAAGACTAATGGTTTTGACATGTTCTGGGTTTGATTGGGAAACAGATGACTTACAATGGAGGATAAATCACGATGGAGGATGATTCCCATCAACCTCAGGCTTCCACATGCTTATGCACATATGTGCCCGCACAAGTGCAACTGTGTATGTACACAAACACCCCACACATAAATGAAAATGGAAAAAGAAAAACAAATGTTTAAGTAAAAAAGCCAGAAAGCCAGCCAGCAAGAGGTGCTTGATAAACTAACTGAATCGGCCCTTCCTGGAAAAAACAAGGAGTCTTGGAAAGTAAGTTTTTGACGTAAGTTATACTATGATCCCAACACTCAGGAAGTAGAGGCGGGTGAATCAGAAGCTCAAGGTCTTCCTTGCCTACAAGGGGAGTTTTAAGCCAGCCTGGACTATATAAGACCACGACATAAAATAATTAAATAAAATAATAAAATAAAGCAAAAACTAAAGGCATGTTGATGCACGCCTTTAATCCCGGCACTTGGGAGGCAGAGGTGGGCGGATCTTTTGTGAGATCCAGGCCAGCCTGGTCTCACAGCCAGCTCCAGGTCACCAGGGCTACACGGTGTCACCCTGTCTCAATAAACCAAAATGGGGGCTTTGGTTTTCTAGAAGTTTCTGTGCAGGAAGGGGTGAGGTAGCTGGATGGAAAGCTGGACCGCAGCTTGGCACGTCCCAGTAAAGAACCGACCCAGTCACCCCAGGGAAGGAGGCCTGAGGGTGGGCCGGGATGGGGCGGCAGGGGTTGGTGAGAGCGGTAAGGGGCAGTACTGAGCGGCACCGGGTGGTGCTGGGCGATGACCCAGGCGGTTCTGGCCAGTGTGGGGCGGTACAGGGCGGGCGGGGCGGCTCTGGCAGAGGCCTCGAGCGGGTCCCTCGGCCACCACACGCAGCCGCCGCACACACTTAGGGCCCCGCAGCCCCCAACCCCTAAGAAGCCACCTCTCACCTAGAAACCTCTGACTGGGCGGACGCGGATCGCGAAGGACTGCAGGATACAGACTAGCGTTCCTGTCTGCACGCGGCCCTGGGTGACGACTTCCCGCCAGATCGCGGCCACGTGACGCTCCCTAGAGGGCCGCCTGACTTTCTGCGCATGCGCAGATGTCATCCTGCTGTTGCTGTGTCTGCGCGGTTGTCTGTGTCTATGGGTATTTTGTGACTGTCTCTGTCTTTGTGCCTGTGAGCGTGTGACCTGTGTGTGTTCCAGTCATGTTTGAGCCACTTTGGATCCTCTGTGCCAGCACTGTACATTTAACCCTCATCCTCATTCCCTAAACCAGGTCCTCCATCTTCGATTTTTGTTGTTGTTGTTGTTGTCGTTGTTTTTGTCTTTTTGAGTTAGGGTCTCCCTGTTGCTCCAGCTGTCCTGGAACTCTGTAGACCAGGCTGGCCTTGAACTCACAGAACTCCGCCTGCCTCCCGAGTGCTGGAATTAAAGGCGTGCGCCACCACGCCCAGCTCATGTTCTGATTTTTAAAGGCAACCTGGAAAAGGAAATGAGGGGCTAGGAGATAGCTCTATTTTTTTGGAACAGGTAGATAGATAAAGGGCCACTGATGAGTAAAAGATGGTGTAATTTCAACTTGGTTTGAGACGAAGGCCTGGGGGCTCCGCCTTTAGCCAGCAGGGCCCCTTTCTGGTCGACCTGTCCAAACCAGATAAATCCAACGTGGGACCCAGACACCATCTGGTTTGAAGTCTTAGACCTATCAACTTTTTCTTCTTGGGGGACCGGCTATAACTCTTAAAAACCCTGGGGTATTGGTTCCTAATTCCCTCTGGGAAGTCTTTTCTTGGTGTGTAGAGTGATTTTCCTCCTCCTCCTTGTCCTCGTTTTTTTTGTTTTTTGTTTTTGTTTTTGTTTTGTTTTGAGACAGGTTCTCTTTGTAGCCCCAGCTGGCCTGGAACTCACTATGTAGACCAGGCTACTCAGAATGTCATAGAGATTTGCCTGCTTTTGTTTCTTTTAATACCTATGATTGGTGGGATTAAAGACTTATCCCCAGTTTATAAATCCTTTTCAAATGTGAAGCAATAGAAATAAAATACATTATAAAGGCTGGCGAGGTGGCTTAGTGCTTGATCTGTTAAAAGTTAACAGATGCCTGGCATGGTGGTGCACGCCTTTAATCCTAGCACTTGGGAGGCAGAGTCAGGCAGATCTTTGTGAGTTCAAGGCCAGCCTGGTGAAATGGAAAAAAAAGTTAAAAAAATAGAAGGCTGGGTATGGTGGAGCAAACCTTTAATCCCAGCACTCAGGAAGCAGACACAGGCAGATATCTGTGAAATGAAGGCCAGCTTTGTCTACGTAATGAGTTCCAGGCCAGCCAGGGGTAGATGGTAAGACTGTGTCAGAAAGAAGAAAGAAAGAGAGAGAGAGACAGAGAGAGGAAAGAAAGAAAGAAAGAAAGAAAGAAAGAAAGAAAGAAAGAAAGAAAGAAAGAAAGAAAGAAAGAGAAAGAAAGAAAGAAAGAAAAAACTTATAGAAGCCAGCAAGATGACTCAGCAGATAAAAGAACTTGTCACACAAACATGAGGACTGGAGTTCAATTCCTGGAACCCACAAAAAAGAAAAGAACTGACTCGGTGTGATGTTGCACACCTTTAATCCCACCAGTACTCTGGAGGCAGAGGCTGGCAGATCTCTGTGAGATCAAGGCTAGCCTGATCTACATAGAGAGTTCTAGGCCAGCTGGGGCTACAGGGTGACCCTGTCACACCAAAAGGAAACAAGAAAGAAAGAAAAAAAGAGAGAGAGGGAGGGAGGGAAGGAAGGAAGGAAGGAAGGAAGGAAAGAGAGAAAGGAAAAAAGAACTGCTACCTGAAAGCTGTCCTCTGACCATACACATACATGCTACGGCATGAGGGCACCCGCCCACACACACACACGCACACACACACACACACACACACACACGCACAGACATGCAATAATAATAACCAAATTCTAAGAAATAAAATATAAAATAAAAGGGCATATATGAGCTGGGCAAGGTGGTGCATGCCTGTAATCCCAGCACTTGGGAGGCAGAGGCAGGTGGATCTCTGAGTTCAAGGACAGCCTGGTCTACATAGTAGGTTCCAGGACAGCTGGGGCTACAGGGAGACCCTGTCTCAAAAAAGGGGGGGGGGACATTTGTGAGACTGGAGAGATGTGGTTAGGAGCAGTTAAGAGCACTGGCTGCTCTTTCAGAGGACCAGGGTTTGGTTCTCAGCACCCACATCGCAGGCTAACAACTATCTGTAACTCCAGTTCCAGGGATCGAACATCCTCTTCTGGCCTCTGTAGTATATGGGTGTACTTACATACATGCAAGCAAAACACCCATATACAAAATAGAAATAATATACTGAACTATCTTACTTATTTTTATTTTATGTGTATGAGGGTACTGCCTGCATGCAGGTACACCTTGCTGTGCAATGCCTGAGGAGGTCAGAAGAGGGTGTCTGATCTCCTGGAACTCGACTTACGGGCAGTTGTTAGCTCCCATGTGACTGCTGGGATTCAAACCCAGGTCCTCAGCAAGAGCAACCAATGCTCTTAACTGCTGAGCCATCTCTCCAGCCCCCATAAAATATTTATTTAAAAAAGATTGATTGCAATGATGTCATAATTTGCGTCTTACTCTGTTCTCAGCGACAGTTGCCTGCTGTCACTAAGCTGGCTCAGAAGATTGACGAAATGTGTTACTGAGCAAGGAAAAGGAAAAAAAAAAGGAAAAAAAAAGGAAAAAAAAGGAAAAAAAGGAAAAAGAAAAAAAGGAAAAAAAAAAAAAGATTGATCACACACCTACAATGCAACCTCTACACATAAGCCCCAAGCATCATAGAACAAGGGCTCAAGAAGGCATCAACTACCTCTTAATGCTCGTTAAGGAAGTTTCTCAATACAACAGGAGACCAGGAACTCAAAAAGGCCTGAATGGCCAAACTGTGAAGATTAGAAGTCTACAGAGTGGGGTTCCATAGACAGGCTGCTTATATTCAGCTTCACCCACCCAGGGCTCAGGGAACGTTGCAGAAGAGGGGGCAGAAAGATTGTAAGAGCCAGGGAGGTGATACATGACCAAATGGAAATGAATCCTATAAGCTGCTGTTCATATGAACCTACAGCATTGGTATTAGCATGCACAAGACCCATGCAAGCTCAGCTGGACAAAAACCCAGCACAGAACTGCGGAAATGGGTAGCAGAGCCCAAGCTTGGCTGAGCCATCACACCTGACTTTGAAGTGAGTATTTTGGTGTTGTTGTTTTTTCTTTTTGGTCTTTTCAAGACAGGGTTGAAGTGAGAGTATATTCTGCCAGGCATGGTGGCCCACGCCTTTAATCTTAGCACTGGGAGGCAGAGGCAGGTGGATCTTTGTGAGTTCAAGGCCAGCCTGGTCTACAGAGTGAGTTCCAGGACAGCTGGGCCTACAGGGAGACCCTGTCTTGAAAAGACCAAAAAAAAAAAAGTATATTCTAGGGGTTAGAGAGATGGCTCAGCAGTTACGAGAACTATCTGCTCTTACTAAGGACCTGAGTTCGATTCTCAGTACTCTCATAGCAGCTAACCACCAGCTGTAACCCCATTTCCAGGGGATCTGAGGCCTGGGAAGTAAAGACAGGCAGATCTCTGAATTCAAGTCCAGCCTGGACTATATAGTGAGTTCCAGGCCAGTTGTGGCTACAGGGAAACCCTGTCTAAAAAAGGCCTAAAACAAAACAACGACACGTCCACACACATACTACCATGAGAAATAAAGCTCTCCACCGTGGGGAAGGGAATTCAGAAACCGAAATCTGAAGCCCCCAGGAAGGTTTGAGGCTTCAAGTGTTCTTGCTGGTATGGGGTAATTTTCTGTCTCCTAATTTTGGATTGGTTAGTTTAAATAAAGAAGAGAAGGCTGATAGGTTTATGGCTTTAAATGAAGAAATGCTTAGGTCAGGTCTGGGTCTTACCTGAGCTGGTTTGAACTAGTCATCAAGAAAGCGATGGGACTGGAGAGATGGCCTAGGGGTCAAGAGCATCGACTGCTCTTGCAGAGGACCTGGGTTCGATCCCCAGCACCCACATGGCAGCTGAGAACCGTCTTTAACTCCAGTTCCAGGGGAATGTGACACCCTCTTCTGACCTCTGCAGCATTGCACGACACGGGTGTACCAACCTACATGCTGACAGTACATTCATACACATAAAAAATAAATAAAATTGAAATAAAAATAAAAATAAAGAAAAGAAGAAATAGAACCTTGTTGGCTGGAGAGGGAGACTTTAGGCCTCTCTGTCTTGGATCAGAAGAAAACAAGAAAATGAAAGTGTGACTTTTTAAAAATTTTATTTATTTATTTTTTTATGTGTATGAGTGTATTGTCTACATGTAGGTTGGTACACCAGTGTTGTGCAATGCTGAAGTCAGAAGAGGGTGTCGGATTCCCCTGGAACTGGAGTTAAAGATGGTTCTTAGCCGCCATGTGGGTGCTGGGAATCGAACCTAGGTTCGGCAAGAGCAATCGGCGCTCTTAACCGCTGAGCCATCTCTCCAGCCCTGAAAGTGTGACATCTTTATTCCTCCTCCCTGACCTGACAGTTATCAGAGATTTAGTCCTTTACAAATCAACCCAAGTACCCACAAATCAAGGTAACAGTGTGACTGATACCACAGGTGATGTCACACTCTACTAAACAATCTCCCCATTTAGTTTGACCTGGGTGTTCTCTCCCAGAATGGCACTTAACTTTGTCTTGTTCTCCATGTTATCTCCAAGAGCTTAGATGAGCATTTAGTAAATAATGGCTACTCGATAATTTTTATTTGAGGAAATGTTTGTTATTTATGTATCTTGTTGCTAGGATTAAAGTCATGCTCCTGGCTAAATGTACATTTTTAATGATAATAATAATAATAATAATAATAAGAAGAAGAAGAAGAAGAAAACCCAGTGTGGTAGTGCATGACTTTAATCCCAGGACTCAGGAAGCAGAGGCAGATGGATCTCTGTGCGTTCCAAGCCAGCCAGGTCTACATAGTGAGTTCTAGGCCACCTGGGCTACAAAGAGAGCCTATAGGCTTATAAGTGTGTGCCACTATACCCAGCTCCTCTCTGTTTTTTATTCATATCTGTTCTCAGAGTTTTCTTTGCCTTGTTTTCTGAATGCTAATCAATTGGCCAGAAGGTGGCAGGTATCATTAACCAGAGCTTGAACCACAGCCTGGCACATAGTGCTGATAAATGTTTGGTGAGTGCCAACAAATTCACATCTGACTCCTGTTTGCTGGGCTGCACAGCTCTTGAGCCCTGTCATTATTGTACCAATAGTTCTCAAACTTGAGTATGTTAGAATCACCAAGGACTGTGGATTGCTGGACCCAGCACTATGCTTCTGATTCAGTAGATTTGGGTTGCTAAGAATTGACACGTCAACGTAAGTTTCCAACTTTGAGTGGCAGGTATTTAATGAGCAGCTGATGCCCATGTGTGACTGAGGTGACTTTTCACACTTGGCTGCTTGGCAAAAAGCTCTGGGCTGGGGACTAGCCTTGCCGTGGGTTATGATGACCATCATCTGACTTTGGGGTTGGGGATTTAGCCCTGGGTTCATTCCTCAGCTCCAGGGATGAGAGTAGGGGATGGAGATTGAGATGGAGAAAATGGCCACCTGGCTTCAGGGATTTTTTTTTTTTTTTTTTTTTTTTTTTTTTTTGGTCTTTTTGAGACAGGGTCTCCCTGTAGCCCCAGCTGTCCTGGAACTCGCTCTGTAGACCAGGCTGGCCTTGAACTCACAAAGATCTGCCTGCCTCTGCCTCCCAAGTGCTAGGATTAAAGGCATGCGCCACCACACCCGGCTCAGGGATGTTTTATATTGTATGGAGAATGATTTCCAAAGGTCATACTTTCAGTTTTGAATAAGTAAATTTATTAAGTATATAAGCCCAAGTAAAAGAATAAATAACAATAGGTAGATAGTTGGTAGATAGATTAGAAAGATAGATAATCACTAAACCACGTATTTGAAAAAAATATGACTTATTTTTACTTATGTACATTATAGGGTAGTTTCTTGGTCTTGGCTGCCCCATCTCCTTTAAGCCTAAACCTAAGCCTAACAGTAACGTGACTCTTCTCCCCCAGGGACTTCCAGGACACAGGACAGGACAAATTCTGTCCTTAGAAAAACCTGGGCTTGTAGGAAGGTGTTAGATCAGAGGCCCCTTTACCCCCTAGCTCTTGAAACAATGCCCTGCAGACTTGGGGTATCCCCAAGAGAGGAAAGGGTCAGAATGTCTCCTTTAAGAATGTTGCTTCTGGGGCTCGAGAGATGGCCTAGCGGTTAAGAGCACCGACTGCTCTTGCAGAGGACCCAGGTTCGATCCCCAGCACCCACATGGTGGCTGAGAATCGTCTTTAACTCCAGTCCCAGGGGAATCCGACACCCTCTTCTGACCTCCGCAGCGTTGCAGGACCTGGGTGCACCAACTTACATGCAGACAGTACATTCATACACATAAAAAAATAAATAAAATTAAAAATAAATATTTAAAGAATGCTGCTTCCTATGTAGCTCCGCATTCCTAGGGCTGAGAGAGGAGCCCCTTAATCAATAGCTCCACTTTCTACCATACTTGGGGCTCCCCACCCCTCCACCTCCTTTTGGGCTTCCCAGGGCCAATTACTTGCCAGGAAACAGCCTTAGCTGAGGGAAGCCAGCAGGCCAGATGGTGGCTTGGTAGGGCCACTGGGAGTGAAGCAGGCTGGCTGGGAAGGGCAGACCTGGGAGTGAGGTAGGGAGTCTCCAAGGGCGGATATTGTCGTGCGGTTGGTCCATACCTCACTCCCCCGTGTTGGATGTCTGGGTCACTGTACGTAGATGTAGTGCCTAGAAAGTGTTAGGGTGGGATACAGTTGCTCAAAATGGACTTCACCTCCTCCCAGGCTCCCTCCAGTTCCTGGGTGCCCCCTGGGGTATCACAGTGATAGATAGAGCTGGTTCTTAAAATGGTGGCTGCATAAACCGAAAGCAGAGAAATCCCAGGCAGGAGGTGAAATTCCTTAACAGGAGGTGAGCCACTGGCCTGGAAGCCCTCTCCCCACCTGGAGAGACCCTTCAGAGGGGCGCGCCTTGCAGAGCTAACTCCCTGGAGGCTCAGATATGCCCATGGAACACAAGGAGGCCCAGGTGACACTCAGGAGTCTGGCATGTCTAAGATCTCAGGTAATTTAAGGATCTCTGCCTTGTCCTTCCTTACCAGATAAACACAAGTCGAAGAGAGGCGTGGAGAAAAGTCTTCAGTTGCGGGAACAGCCATTGGATATGGTAGAGAGGGCAGGCCTCTCTAGGGAGACGTCAGCATTCTACTGGTTTGGAAGAAAAGGACTGTAGACCTTTGGAAATGGAATGAAATTCTGCATGAACGCCCACACCAACTCACAGCCCCCAGGGAATGCTCTCCTGTCTGTGGGACGGAAGAACCCCAAAGACACTGACGAGCCCTCATCTACAGGAAGGTCTGAAGCCTTCCAGAGGTGGAAAAAGTAGAAAACCAGATCCTGGAGAGAAAGAACCCTAAGCGCAGGCCCTGATCTGTCCATGGTCCTGACTGTTAATGGCTTCCACTTGCGGCAAGACATACAATCTCTTTTCTTTTGTCTTTTCCTTTTTCTTTTCCTTCCCTCCTTCCCCTCTTCTGTCCCCCTTTTCTTTCCTTCATTCATAGTACACATGCTAGGCAAGTACTCTGCCACTGAACTACATCCACAGCCAGCTCAGACTGGCTACCTCTGCCTCCCAAATGCTAGGATGCCAACACATCCAGTTCCCTCCTTCCGTGTGTGTGTGTGTGTGTGTGTGTGTGTGTGTGTGTGTGTGTGTGTGTGTGTGTCTTTTTGAGATGCCCCCCCCCCGTAGCCCCAGCTGGCCTGGAGCTCTCTCTGTAGACCAGGCTGGCCTCAAACTCACAGAAATCCGCCTGCATCTGCCTCCTGAGTGCTGGGATTAAAGGCGTGTGCCACCATGTTTGGCTTGTTTGTTTTTTGGGGACATGGTCTCATGTTACCCAGGCTCACCTCACACTCACTATACTCTTGAAGCTGCCTTAGAATCCTCAGCATCTTGCTTTTAGATGCTGGGGTTATAGGCATGCACCACCGCAACCAGCATTTTGTGAGGGCAGCTTGAAAATATAGACAGGGTCTCACTGCATAGACCCTCGTCCAGAATTCGTAGCAATCCTCCTGCTTCTGCCTTCCAAGGGTTGGGATTACAGGCATAAGCCACCGTGCCTGGCTTCATTTTCCTTAAGAATTAACATTTGAGCTTGGCATGATGGTACACATGTACAATTCCTACATTTAGGAATCTGGGAGGAGGGAAGAGAAATTTCCAGAAGTTCAAGCTCAACCTAGGTTACAGGAGACCTTTTCTCAAAAACAGGGGGTGGTTGGGGGACACTAACACTTATGGAACACCCAAATGTGCCAGGAGTTGACTTGTCCCTTTGTGAGCAACCTAGTGTGTGTGTGTGTGTGTGTGTGTGTGTGTGTGTGTGTTTGAGACAGGATCTCCCTGTCCAGCTGTCCTAGAACTCATTATGTACACCAGGCTGGCCTTGAACTCACAAAGATCTGCCTGCCTCTGCCTCCTGAGTGCTGGGATTAAAGGCGTGCGCCACCACGCCCGGTGAGCAACCTATTTTCCCTAAAGTTTATCAGACATAGCAGAAAAGAGCCCAGATCATAGGTATAAGGCTCTGGAAATTCTCATACAACAAACACATTTATGTAAACACAGTTGATATTAAGATACTGATGCCAGGAGCTGGAGCAATATGTTAGCAGTTAAGAGCACTTGCTGCTCTTGTAAAGATTCCAGCACAACTAACATTTGCTGTGAGGGTTGATGACATAGAGATAATATTCCTTTGCATATAAATATTTTATGTTAAACTAGCATAGGACCAGGCTTCGGGCCTGCATGTATAAGATGTTGGGTAGAGCTTCATTTCTTTTCCCTGACAATTTTTGGGAATCTCCAACAAGCCGACTAACTTTGTTTCCAGTGAAGATACCCAACCTTCCCATTCCCCATGTGCTCTAGACCTTGACTTTACCCACTGCAATCCTGTTGGGCATCCCTCAGGACCACCATGTGCTTTCATTTAGGGTCCATAACAACTCTTTGAAGATCCCAGCTTTACACTGCCTCAAAATAGCATATGGGCTATTGCAAAAATTTACATAACTATTTAACCTGCACATAAATAAGGGTACTATGTGCATGCAATGCCCAGAGAGCCAGAAGAGAGTGTTGGATCCCCTGGATGTGGAGTTACAGTCAGGAGCCAACATGTGGGTACAGGGAACCAAGCCCTATCTTCTGCAAGAGCAGCCAGTGTTCTTAATCACTAAGCCGTTTCTCCAGCCCTGTATTTGCCTATTGCAAAGGCAATGAATTGCAGCTGGTCTTGAGAAGCTGACACCCTCACTTTGAGGTATGTCTTGCTTTCTTTCTGAGAACCTCTCTTGCTCTTAACCCTCATAGTTAAAGTCTATATTAAAACTATATCTTTAACAAACCACAACTATTCTTCATATTCTCATCCTGAAATTCTTCTCTTTTTTAAAATGTTTTATTTATTTATTTACTGTTATTTTATTTTATGTGTATGAATGTACTGTCTGCATGTAGGTTTGTGCACCCGTGTCGTGCAATGCCACGGAGTTCAGAAGAGGGTCTCGGATTCCCCTGGAACTGGAGTTCTCCTGGAATCGGAGTTATGGACGGTTCTCAGCTGCCATGTGGGTGCTGGGGATCGAACCCTGGTTCTCTGAAAGAGCAGTCAGCGCTCTTAACCGCTAGGCCATCTCTCCAGCCCCTATTTATTTTTTTATGTGTATGAATGTACTGTCTGCATGCAGGTTTTGTGCACCCGTGTCGTGCAATGCCGCGGAGGTCAGAAGAGGGCATCAGGAACTGGAAGTTAAAGACGGTTCTCAGTTGCCATGTGGGTGCTGGGGATCAATCCTGGGTCCTCTGCAAGAGCACTCAGCGCTCTTAACCACTAGGCCATCTCTCTAGCCCCCCTGAAATTCTTTTCTATGTAGGTGCCGAGGATCTGGTTTAACTGAGTTGAGGTCACTAATAGAAAGGAACTCCTCAGGCTATTAGGTGGAGGCCTGGAACTGTGGCCTGTCCCTGTCCAGGATGACATTTGTAAGGTTTGTCCATACAGTCCCAGACAGCTGTATAATTTATTCATTCTTCTGTAAAATATTCTGCAATTTATCTGTTCTCCAGTTGATAGGATTTGAGTTGTTTCCAGTTTCTTCCCATTATGAATATTGCTAATATAAGCATTTTTTTTTGAGACAAGGTCTTACTATGTAGCTCTGACTAGCTTGTAATTCTCTATGTAGATCAGGCTGGCCTCAGTCTCACAGAGATCTGCCCAGGCTTCCCAAGTGCAGGGATTAAAGGCGTGTACCACTATTTTTTTTTTAAGAGGTGGGGTCTCAGGATCCCACGCTGGCCTCAAGCTCCCTATACGGCCTTACAGTTAACAGTTGAATCTCGCTTTGAATTCCTGGTCCTCCTGCCTCCATCTTCTGACTGCTGGGGTGACAGATGTGCACCCCACACCTAGCTCTATTCTTGTCCCCCAGGTGAGCATGTTTCTACATTGAACATATCTATATCTCTCTATACATATACATACGCATATATTGCTTATACAAAGCATAATACACACACGCACACACGCACTAAAACTTAAGCCAGAAAATAGTCAACCCAAGGTTTGACCCCACTTTTCCCACTTTTTGTGTGTGTATGTGGTTTTGTTTTTTGTTTTTGTTTTGTTTTTCTTTTTGAGACAGGGTCTCCCTGTAGCTCTGGCTGTCCTGGAACTCACTCTGTAGACCAGGCTGCCTTGAACTCACAGAGATCCATCTCCTTCTGCCTCCCAAGTGCAAGGATTAAAGGTGTGCACCACCATGAGCGGCCTTTTTTTGTGTTTTTGAGACAGGGTCTCTCTGTAGCCCCAGCTGTCCTGAAACTCATTATGTAGACCAGGCTGGCCTTGAAATCACAGAGATCTGCCTACCTCTGCCTCCCAAGTGCTGGGATTAAAGGCGTGCACCACCAAGCCATTTTGAGCTCTCTAACCACTGACCTATACTGCCTCCCAACTGGTCACTCATCCCATGTCACATCTTCGTGTGGGTCCTGTGCTTTCCTGGCGTGTGCTCCAACTTCTTCTTTCTCTTTCCTCTTATTAATGGAGCTCTGGCCACATCTGTCTCCTCTCTTTCCTCACACATGCTCAGCTTGTTCTAACCCCAGAATCTTTGTCCATTCCCTGTCCTCTTCTAGGGACAGTCCTACCCCAGATTTTTGCACACCTCACTTTCTGTGATCATTCAAGTCTTGACCAAAAATGACACCTTGGAAAATCCTTCCCTGAACTGTCCAGAGACAGAGTTTGACTAGACAGCCCAAGTAACCAGCAAGATCCTCTGCCTCAGCCTCCTAAGTGAAGGGACACAGACAGGCGACACCATGCCTAGCAGCAGTGCTTTTATTTACAGTATATTTAACTATGTGAATTTTTTAAAAAATCTTTATTTTTTTATGTGTATGAATGTACTGTCTGCATGTAGGTTAGTACACCTGTGTCATGCAATGCCGTGGAGGTCAGAAGAGGGTGTCGGATTCCCCTGGAACTGGAGTTAAAGACGGTTCTTAGCTGCCATGTGGGTGCTGGGAATCGAACCTGGGTCCTCTGCAAGAGCAGTCGGTGCTCGTAACTACTGAGTCATCTCTCCAGCCCCAACTATGTGAATTTTATGTTTATGTGGTGCTGGGAACTGAACCCAGCAGCTCACACATGCTACACATGTGCTACACATGTAAGCTATATCCATAGATCACTGCACATTTTCTTTGTGTATGCATGTTCATGTGTGCAGGTGTACATGTGTAAACAGGTGCATATATGTGTGTGCACATGCTTATAAAGGCCAGAAGACAACCTCCAGTGTTGATCCTCAGACACTATCTCCCCCACCCCCCTTTTTAGGCATAGTCTCTCACTGGCCTGGAACTCAACAAGTAGCCTTGGCTGGCCGGCCAGCAGGCCCTAGTACTCTACCTGTCTGCCTCTCAAGCACTGAGATTACAAGCACATGTCACAACACCCAGCTGGTTGTTTTTGCTTTTTTTTTTTTTTTTTTTTTTTTTTTTTNGTGGCCTGTCCCTGTCCAGGATGACATTTGTAAGGTTTGTCCATACAGTCCCAGACAGCTGTATAATTTATTCATTCTTCTGTAAAATATTCTGCAATTTATCTGTTCTCCAGTTGATAGGATTTGAGTTGTTTCCAAGTTCTTTTCTTCCCATTATGAATATTGCTAATATAAGCATTTTTTTTTGAGAACAAGGTCTTTACTAGTAGCTCTGACTAGCTTGTAATTCTCTATGTAGATCAAGGCTGGCCTCAGTCTCACAGAGAACCTCTTGCCAGGCTTCCCAAGTGCAGGGAAATTAAAGGCGTTGTAACCACTATTTTTGTTTTTAAGAAGGTGTGGGGTCTGGCGAAGAGATCCACCAGAGGGCACTCACTAGGAGCGTCACTATAGGCGGGGAAGCCTTACGAGTGTGAACCAACGTTAGACAATTACGAGAGCTTTGAGAGTGCCTGGTACCATCCTGCCGTGAATTCCATCACTTCTGAACTGTCCCCTGAGAGGCACTGGGGTGACAAAGATGCTGAAACCCCGGAAACACGAATAGCTTGCTGAAAATTTTGGGACCACAACATGTGGTGCCTTCTACACGTTTGGAACAGGTTAGCATGTTGTCTAAGTTAATTGAGACATAACCTATAGTCATCTTCTAGTCATATAAGCGAGAACGCATAATTAGTGTGGCTTATAATCATAAACTCAGCCAAACTTCGACGCACACACGCACTAATTATTAACATGTCAACCCAGGGTTAGATCTCGGCGGCACATTTCTCACCAACTTTCTAGAGATATGCTGTTAGTGGTGGATATCTGTCTTTTGTTTTTTTGTTTGTTTTTCTTTTTGAACGAACAGGGCTCCTGTAGCTCTGGCTGTCCTGGAACTCACTCTGTAAGACCAGGCTGCCGTTGAACTCAACAAGAGCTCCAATCTCCTTCTGCCTCCCCAGTGCAAGGATTAAAGTGTGCAACCATGGCGGCCTTTTTTTGTGTTTGTGTGGAAGATCAGTCGGTCCTCTGTAAGACCCCACAGCTCGACTGGGCACATTCAGTGTAAATGTACGATACAAGGCTGGCTTGAAAACAGAGATCTGGACGTACTCGTCTGCACGAGCACACGTGCCAGGAGCATTACAAACAGCTGACGCTGACACCGCCTCGAAGCACCAATTTGTTCGCTCCGGTAACACAACCCACACTAGAACCCTATAAAGACTGCCCTCCCAACTGGTCTACTCATCCCCATGTCAATCTTCGTGTGGGTCGCATGCTAGCTATCTCTCAGTGCGTGTGCTCCCCAACTTCATATACTTTCTCTTTATCTCGTTCACTATTGGGACTGCTCTGGCCACAGTCTGTCTCTTCATCATCTTATCCTCACACATGCTCAGCTTGTCTATACCCACAGAACTTTGTATTCCCTGATCCTCTTCTAGGGACAGTCCTACCCAGATTTTGCACACCTACTTTTGATGATACATTCGTACTTGACCAAAAATGACACCATTGGAAAATCCCTTCCTGAACTGTCCCAGACAGGTATGACTAGCACAGCCCAAGAACCAGCAATTATCCCTCTCTGCCTCAGCCTCCTAAGTGAAGGGACACAGACAGGCGACATCAGCTAGCAGAGATGCTTTATATATTACTAGTATTTAATAGGTATGGGAATATTTTAAAATCTTTTTTTTTTATGTGTATGAATGTACTGTCCTTGATGTAGGTTAGTCAACACCTGTGTCATTGCAATGCCGTGGAGGTCAGAAGAGCGGTGTCGGAATTCCCGCTGAACATTGGAGTTAAGATGGTTGTTAGCTCCATGTGTGTGCTGGGAATCGAACCTGGGTCCTCTGCAAGAGCAGTCGGTGCTCGTAACTACTGAGTTATCTCTCGCCAGCCCCAACTATGTGAATTTTATGTTTATGTGGTGCTGGAACTGAACCCAGCAGCTCACACATGCTACACATCAGTGCTACACATGTAAGCTATATCCATAGATCACTGCACATTTTCTTTGTGTAATGCACATGTTCATGTGTGCAGGTGTTTACATGTGTAACAGGTGCATATATGTGTGTGCACATGCTTATAAAAGGCCAGAAGACAACCTCCAGTGTGATCCTCAGACACTATCTACCCCCACCCCCGCGCTTTTTTTAGGCAGAGTTCTCATCTGGCCTGGAACTCAACAAGTAGGCTTGGCTGGCCGGCCAGCAGGCCCTAGTAACTCTACCTGTCTGCCTCTCAAGCACTGAGATTACAAGCACAGCACAACACCCAGCTGGTTGTTTTTGCTATTTTTTTTTTTTTTTTTTTTTCTTTTTGTGGTCTTTCGAGACAAGGTCTCTCCCTGTAGCCCAGCTTGTCCGGAACTCACTCCGTAGACCAGGCTGGCCTTGAACTCACAAAGATGTCCGCTGCCTCTGCCTCCCAGTGCTAGGATTAAAGGCGTGCGCCACCACGGCCACAGCTTAAAAAAATGTTAACTTTTATTTTATTTATTTTTTTAATATATTCATAAGTTCATATTTTTTATTTTTAACAAATCTAGACCCTGTTCCCGCTCATCCCCACCCCACCAGAGCTCGTGCATTCTGCCAAACATGCTTCCATCTCTTAGTGCTCTTTCTCAATATTTTCCATGGGGAAGTTGACTATTTTGAGCAGAAGTTCACTTGTTTCAGTCAGTTCTTTGATGCAGTATTTTTGTGTGTTGTTGTTGTTTTCCAAAATGCATTATCCCAACTGCTTTGTACAAAAGCTCAGGGGGCCTACACAAGAAATACTTACAACTGGTAATTGGCACTAGCATCCACAGATGATTGATACCATCATTCGTTTGTTTTTGGGACTGTGTTACTTCACTCCGCATGATGTTCTCTAGCTCCAGCCATTTTCCTGCAAAGCTCGTGATGTCCGTCTTTCTTTACTGCTGCAAGAAATCCATTGTGATATGTACCACATTTTCCTATCCACTCGTTCAGTTGAGGGGCAATTTAGGTTGGTTCCAGCCTCTTGCTATTGTGAAGAGAGCTTGGCAATAAACATGGGCCGTGCATGTATATCTTGTGGTGGGGTGAAGTCTGAGAGGGTACATGCCCAGGATGGGTATGGCTGGGTCGGGTGGCAAGTTCATTCCAAGTCTTCCAAGGGTTCTCCACACTGCTTTCCATAGTGGCTGTACAAGTTACATTCCCACCAGCAGTGGATGATTGTTCCCCTTTCCCCATAACCTCTCCAGCACTTGGTATCATTTGTTTTCTTTGATCCTAGCCAGTCCTTATTGGAGTAAGATGATATCTTAAAGTGGTTTTTATTTGCATTTCCTTAATGATTAGTGATGTTGAGCAGTTCTTGAGGTGTTTCCTCAGACATCTCTAATTCCTCCCTTGAAGTCTCTGTTCAGTCATTTGCTCCATCTATTGAGCGGGTTTCGTTTGTTTTCTTTTTTCTTTGTTTTTTGAGTAGTTTATATATTCTGGAAATCAATGCTTTGTCAGATGGTATCTGCAGTGAAGGTTTCCTCCCATTCTGTGGGATTTCTCTTCACTTCCTTGATTGTTCTTTTGATGTACAGAAGCTTTGAGTTTGATGAGGTCCATTTTGTCAATTGTCGACCTTAATTCTTGTGCAGCTGCTGTCTGAATTTAGGAATCTTTTCCTAGCACGCTATGTCTTGTAGTCTGCTGCCAAAACTTTTTTTCTTCTATCACCTTCAGAGTTTGGGGTTTGCACGTTGAGGTCTTTAATCCATCTGGAGTTGACATTTTGTACAGGGTGAAAGAGGTAGGGGTTTAATTGTCATTCTTCTAAAGTGGTGATCCAGTTTTGCCAACACCACTATGCTGAAGATGCTGTTTTTCTCTTGTGGTTTTCTTGGCCCCTTTGTCAAATATGAGATGGCTGGAATATGTATGTGCTCAGATTTGGATCTTCGTTTTGTTCCATTGGTCAACAGGTCTGTGTTTTGTTTGCCAGTACCAGACTGTTTTTAGACACTATAGCCCTGTAGTATATTATTAAATCTGGTATAGAGAGTCCCTCCTGTGCAGATCTTTTCACTCAGGATTGATTTAGCTATTCGGGGTCTTTTTGTTTTTCCAAATGAATTTAGAGAACTTTTTTGTTCCAAGCCTGTGAAGAACTCTTGGGGATTTTATTGGGATTGCATTAAATCTATACAAGAGTTTTGGTAAAATGGACATTTTACAATGTTAATTTTCCCAATCCATGAGCATGGGGGTTTTTTTTCCATTTTCTGAGGTTCTTCTTCAATTTCTTTCTTAAGGGTTTAAAATTGTTTGGTTGTAGAGGTCTTGGGCCTTTGGTTAGGTTTGTTCTAGGTATCTTAGTTTTTTGAGGCTATTGTGAGTGGAAGGTCTCTTGTAATTCTTTCTCCGTTGCTTGTTGTTGGTGTAAAGAAAGGCCATTGATTTTCTAAGGTTAATTTTGTATCCTGCCACTTTGCTGAAAGCTGTTTAATCGTTTCTGGAGAGTTTCTGGTGGAGTTTTTTGCATCCCTTAAGTAAACAATCATATCATCAGCAAATAGGGATAGTTTGATTTCCTCTTTTCCAATTAGTACTCCTTTAATATCCTTTTCTTGCCTTATTGCTCTAGCAAGTGTTTTCAAGCACTATGTTGAGAGAAGTGGTGATAGGGGGCAGCCTTGCCGGGTTTCCTACCTTTAAAAGGGAATGTTCTGTCATTTCCCCATTTAGGATGATATTGGCTGTGGGTTTCCTGTTATGGCTTTGATTACATTGAGAATGATCCCTCCAATCCAATCCTCTTCTAGGACTTTAAGCATGAAGGGATGCTGTTTTTGTCAAAGGCTTTTTCAGCATCAATTGAGATGATGGTGTGGTTTTTTGTCTTTGATTCCATTTATGTGTTTGATGATGTTTATTGATTTCGTATGTTGAACCATCCTGCATCCTGGTATGAATCCAACTTATTGTCATCATGGATGATCTTCTTTGATGTGGGTCTGTAGGATAGCGATTTGCCAGTATTCTGTTTAGAATTTTGGCATCTGTGTTCATGAGGGAGATGGGTCTATAATAATTCTCCTTTTTAGTTGGATCTTTGCCTGGTTTTGGTAAATAGAGTGATGTTGGCTTCGTGGAGAGGAATTTGGAAGAATCCCTCTGTGTATCTTCTAAACAGTTTCAGAAATAATGGTTGTAGTCTTTTTGAATGTTTTATATAATCTGCTGTGAAACCGTCTGGGCCTGGGCTTTTTTAGTTGGGAGGCTTTTATACTACATCCTCTATTTCTCATATGTATGGGTCTGTTTAAGGACTGCGTTCCTCTTTGGTCAAGCTTTGTGGATTCCAGGATTTCAGTATTCATGTCCATTTCTTGCTAGATTTTCCAAACTTGGTAGAATATAGGTTTTTGTAATATTCCCATATAATTTTCTTGATCTTTTCCTTGTCCGTTGTGATATTTCCCTTTTCATCACAGATTGTATTGTGTGATTTGGAGTTTTCCTTCTTCTTTTTGTTAACTGGGCTAGAGGTCGTCATTTGTTTATCTTTCAAAGAACCACTTTTGGCTCATTGATGTTTTTTGTATTAGATTTTCTTTGTTTCTATTTCAGTGATTTCTGCTTCCTTGTTGTTGTGTTATTATCTCCTGTCTGTTGCTGTTTAGTTCATCCTGTTGTTGCCTCTCAAGTGCTTTTAGCTTATGTTAGATCATTATTTGTGTCTCTTTCTGTTTTCTAATGTAGCACCACAGGGCTATAAATTGTCCCTCTTAGGACTGCTTTTAAGGTTATCCCATAGGTTTTTGTTGTGTGTTTGTCATTGTCAATTCAGTTCCAGGAATGTTTTATTTCTTTCTTTAATCTCATCCTTACCCATTCATTATTCAAGAGGTGTGTTGTTTAGTTCTCATGTGTTTTGTAGGCAGGAGGGCTTGTCCTGTTGAATGTTGAAGCTTCATTGCACTGTGGTCTGACAGGATGCATGAAATTATTTCAATCTTTTTGTATTTGTAGAGGTTTCTTTTCGTTCGGAGGTTGGGTCCGATTTTGGAGAATGTTTCCATGGGGGTGCTGAGTAGAAAGTGTATTCTCTGGTGTTAGAAGTTATGGATTATGTTCGGTAGAGGTCTATGGAGTCCATTTGGTGTATCATAAGTTGTTCAGTTCAGATGTCTCTCTGTTATTCTTGTCCTGTTCACCTATCCAAAGAGACTCAGTGGGGTATTGAAGTCCCCCACTATAAGTGGTGCTGGGGTTAGTCTGTGATTGTGGTCCTGGAAATTGTCTTTATAAAGTTTGTGCCACCAGGATTTGGGGCCATATATGTATCTATTGTGAAATTCTTTGGTGGGATTGTTCCTTTGATGAAAAATGTAATTTGCCTTCTTTGTCTCTTCTGATTTCTTTTCTTTGAAGTCTATTTTATCCGATATTAAAATAGCAACTTGCTTTCCTTTTTGGTAATTTGCTTGAATATTTTTTCCACTCCCTTCACTTTAAGGTGGTGCCTGTCCTTGAAGGAAGAGTTTTCTTGTAGACAGCATATCATGGTTCTGTTTCCTAATCCAGTCTACCCAGTCTTTTCTTTTGATTGGGGAATTTACCATTAATATTTAAAGGTTATGACTGATAGGTTTGTGTTGCTTCCTTTTGCCTTATTATCCATCTGCGGTTTGTTTTTTCTTTTTTTTTTTTTTTTTTTTTTTTATTGATTTCTTTTTTAGGTGCCTGGGGTTGTTTGCTCCTTTCTTCTGTTCTTTGAATTGCTTCAAGTATTCTCTGAAGGGTTGGTTTTCGGACATGTATTTCTTTCAAGTTGTTTATGTCATGGAAGATTTTCCTCTCTCCTCCACTATGATTGACATTTTTGCTGGGTAAAATAACCTGGGTGGCATCCATTGTCCCTCTCAACACTGGGAATGCTTGCTCAGGTTCTTCTTGCTCTAATAGTTTGCCGTGAGAAGTCCCATTGTTATTCTGATAGGTTTCCCCTTATACGGGTCACTTGTTGTTTTTCTCTGTCGCTTTAAGAATTTTTTTTTTTGTTGGGTGTCTAGCATTTTAACTATGATGTGTGCATGGAGAATTTTCTTTTCTGATCTTGTCTGTTTGGAGTTCTGATGTGCTTCTTGTATTGGTATGGTTTGTCCTTTTTTAGTTGGGAAGTTTTCATCTATTATTCTGTGAAGATCTGATAAATCCTTTCTCTTGGGATTCTCCTCCTCCTCTATTCCTATATGATGGGAGGTTTGGATCTTTTCATAGTGTCCCACAGCTCCTGGTTGTTCTGTTTTTGTGGTATTTTAAAATTTTTTTTTTTTTTTTTTTGTTTTTTTTTTTTTTTTTTTTTTTTTTTTGCTTCCTCCTTTTTACTTCTAGGCTTTTTTCATCCTTCCTCTTGAATGGATGAGTTGTTTGATTTCCTTTTTCCTTCCTCTTCTGATATTCTTTAGTGTTTCTATTTCTTTTTGGAGCTTCTCGACTCTTTTTTGTAGCTCTTTTTGTTTGCTGGTTGGTTTCTTTTTCTTTTTCTTTCAGCATGGGATCTTTTCAGTGTTTCTACTTCCTTCGAGTTTGTCATTTCTCTCTCTCTCGTCCTCATTCTCTTTCTTAGTTTCTTTAATTTGGTTCTTTATGATCTTGTATTCTTTAAGTATGTTCCCAATGTGTTTCTGATGTCTGTGTCCTGGGCATCCCACGGAGGGATCCCACTGCAGGAGTCGTCCATAGGGTTGGTAACGCTTGGCGTGGGATTATCCTGCACCTTTCCAGTGTAGTCTCTCTTCTGGATCCTGGCATATGGGCTTCTCCTTGCCTGTATTCCCGATGTGGAGTCCTAAATGCCCTCTTATAATGTGTTGAAGGCGTGCTTTGCTTGCCTCCTTCAGATCCTTTTCGTAATACCCAGTTGGAGGGGGGGCGACGACGGGGGGGTCTTTTTAGCCTGTGCCCCAGCACCCCTCTTCCTGCCGCTGGGCTCAGGAGATCTCAAATCTCAAGAGTCACACAAGCGTGCCTTTAATACCGGCTGGGAGGATAACTCCGCCCCCACAGCCACTAGATCTAATCAAGCCAAAGACCACACCTTTAATCCCAGCTGGGAGGATAACTCCAACCTCACAGCCACAAAGGCCAATCAAACCAAAGACAGCAGGACCAAAGGATCAACAATCAGCTGGCCAAGACACCCAGTTCCTACCTGTCTCCCCCTCTTCCTGCCACTGGGCTCAGGAGATCTCCAAAAATGTTAACTTTTAAACTGGGCATGGTGGCACATGACTTTAATCCCAGCACTCAGGAGGCAGAGGCAGGTGGATCTCTGGGAGTTCAAGGCCAGCCTGGTGTACACGGTGAGTTCTAGGCCAGCTGGAGCTACAGGGAGACCCTGTGTCAAATACAAACAATGATTTTTATTTTATATGTATGTCTTGCCTGCATACATGTAAATGCAATCAATGCCCATGGAGGCCAGAGAGGGAGTCTGATCCCCTAGAACGAGTTATTGATGGTTGTTAGTCAGGAACTGAACCTAGGTCCTTGGCGAAAGCAGCCAGTGTTTTTTTTTTTTTATGTGTATGAATGTACTGTCTGCATGTAGGTTTGTGCACCTGTGTCGTGCAATGCTGCGGAGATCAGAAGAGGGTGTCGGATTCCCCTGGAACTGGAGTTAAAGGCGGTTCTCAGCCACCATGTAGGTGCTGGGGATCAAACCAAGGTCCTCTGCAAGAGCAGTCGGCACTCTTAACCGCCAGCCATCTCTCCAGCCCTTTTTTTTTTTTTTTTGAAGTCAAGTATGGTTATAACCTCAGCATTCAGGAAGCAAAAACAGGCAGATCTCTGTGAGTTCTAGGCCAGGCTGGTCTATATAGCAAATTCCAGGCCATCGAGGAGCTCTATCTCAAAAGAAAAAGAAAACAAAAAGAAAGATGTTTGTTGCTTAAGCCACTACGTTTTGGAGTAATTTGTTACATAGCAACAGATCACGGAGAGGCCCAGATGCAGGCTTCCGGGCTATATCTGGCCTCATTGAAGGCTTCTGCTATTCAGCTAGCTGTGTTTACAAATCTGGAAATTCACAGAATGCTTGCTGCTCTCAGAAACTTACATTTCCTCCCACTCCACTTATTCTGTTTGCTTTTGAGCAAATATGAGATAAAATGATAGTGACAGTTCCAGTTCTCAAGTCTATTTTTTCTGCTTGATTTGTTGTATTTTCTCACCTCATTACATAATCTCTAAAGCATCGTGTGTGTGCTTGTGTGTGTGTGTGTGTGTGTGTGTGCCGTAGCACCTGGGTGCAGACTTTGTGGTCAGTTCTCTCCTTTTTTGTGGGGGGATGTATGAGTGTACTGTCTGCATGTAGGTCTGTGCACCCGTGTTGTGCAATGCCACGGAGGTCAGAAGAGGGCTTCAGATTCCCCTGGAACTGGAGTTAAAGACGGTTCTCAGCCGCCATGTGGGTGCTGGGGATTGAACCCAGGTCCTCTGCAAGAGCAGTCGGTGGTCTTAACTGCTAGGCCATCTCTCCAGCCCTATTTCTCCTTTTTTTTCAAAGACCATGTGGTCTCCTCCGCAGCATTGCACGACATGGGTGCACAAACTTGCATGCTGACAGTACATTCATACACATACAGAAATAAAAAAAAAAATTCATCAAAGGCCATGTGGTCTCAACAGTTAACAGTTCAACAACTCACCATAGCAAAAAGGCGTGAGAAACACTTTATTTCCCACCCCATGTGGGGAGATCTGTGTTCTCTATCCAGGAGTGAGTCCAGTTCTGATATAACATCTCGTCTCAGTTCCATGTGTGAAGACCTGCTTATCTCAAGCCACCTTTGGGTGCTGGAGTGGAGCGACACCCCTCCTGGAGCTAACAGCCCCTCCCACCCCACTGCTGTCTTAGTCGTCGTTGCCCCAGGTCTAATATCTGTGGAGGATCCTCTGCAGGGGTGTCTGGGGGTAATGAGGCCTGTTGCTTCTTAGGGCTGGGGGTGCTACCTGGGAAGACACAGGCCTCACTGGGGCCAGGTTCAAGTCCAGCTATGGCACCTAGACCTCCCCTCAACCCTTTCCTGCTGCCTTTGGTGAAGGAGAGGGTAGCTCAGCATGGCCCACTCTCCAGGCTTGGGAGAAGGGAGTCAGGGAACTAATTAAGACTTAGCCTGGAAAGCTAACCTTGCAGCAACAGCCTCCCTGCACCACCACCCCACTCCTCCACGCCCCCAACTCTGCACCACGCCTTCGGCTGGTCATGCACATCAATACCTCAGGCACATGAACCTGGTATTTTGGAC
Organism: Rhizomys pruinosus; assembly: GCA_009823505.1. NCBI lineage: Eukaryota > Metazoa > Chordata > Mammalia > Rodentia > Spalacidae > Rhizomys > Rhizomys pruinosus. The sequence continues at coordinate 1,500,930 of VZQC01011847.1, forward strand.
CCCAACAAAAAGACTCAATGTGAGAAAAATAAATAACAAAAAAGAAAGGTTATGTTGTCTTGAAAATGTCATTTGGCTTCTTTGAGCCTGTTTCCTTATCTGAGAAGGCAGAGTGAGGATCTCCTCTCCACAGAGCAACTGTGAAACAGCAGCAGCGATGGGTGGGGCTGGCCACTGACGGCACTCAGTGCCAGCTGCCTTCTCCCCAGTGAAATCTTTTTTTGGGGGTCTTTTTGAGACAGGGTCTCCCTTTAGTCCCAGCTGGCCTGGAGCTCACTATGTAGATCAGGCTGGCCTTGAAATCACAGAGATCTGCCTGCCTCTGCCTCCCAAGTGCTGGGATTAAAGGTGTCAGCCACCATGGAAATCTTATGCCAACTGGTCATCCAAGAAGGGCAGTGTCCGGCAAAGACGAAGAGGCTGCCTAGGTGCTGAAGCTTCCTTGTGAACCCAGAACAGGCAGCCCAGCTCCTGATCCAGGCTGGACTCTTGCAGAAGAGAGCAGCGGGAAGGCCAGGAGAGGCTGGGAACTGGGGTCCACGGCCAGCTTCTGCCAATCTTCTGAGGAACCGGAGAACACAGGCGCGTGCCCTTGGATCTGTGGACACACAGGCCCCAGAGCATCTGGAGGGCCGGAGGGGGAGGATGCCATCCTCCCTGTAGTGGGCTGCTCCAGACCAAGGGGATGTGGAGGGACCAGCTGGGCTGGTGGGCTGGGCACCAGGACACTGAACTTAGAGAAAGACCCTGGTAGGCTGGAACCAGGAGATGAGGCCGATGGCGCAGGGCTGCACGGCTGGATTGGAGGGACTGTCACCACTGGAGGGCCAAAGGACAGCAAGGGCAGTAGGGAAGGGAGGCAGTCAGGAGACTCATGACAGTGTGGACCTGGAGAGAGTTGCTGAGCTGCGGGTGGGGAGCTGGGGGTCTGGAACAGGCCCAGCTGTTCCTGGCAGCCACGGTGTCCATGTGGGGCAGATTGCTCTGGTACCTCCTTCTGCGCTGGGCAGGCAGAGGGCAACAGAGCTGGGGAGAGGCCACTGTCCATGTGGCACATGTACTCATGCAGGTGCAGTGTCCGAGCCCACCATGCCAGCTCAGCCTGCAAGGCCTGGATCTCCTTCTGCAGGGCGCAGTTCTGTTTCTCCAGGGACTCATGCTGCTGGGGAACAAACAGATAGCAGGCTTCACGTCAGCGTCAGGACCCCATCCAGGACCCCTCAGTGCTATGGGATACATCAAAATAGAAGCCCTTGGCTACTTCCTGGCCAGCCCTCCATGTTCCTCCCATGTGCACAGGGCTGGGTGGGTGGGACCTGCCCAGCGCTCGGCCTGTGGGTCCCTGGCATCACCACGCCTCACCCAGGATCTCTGCCTGGCCTCCCAACCGCTGACTGCTCTCCACATCACTTCATTGGCCCCATTCGGTGACTGTCGTTTGTCTGATTGGCTTGTGTGTGCACCTGTGCCAGAGTGTTTGGAGTGTGGGAGTGCGTGAGGGGGCTCGGGAGAACGTTGGGTGTCTTTCATTACTCTCCACCTTGAGTCTGGGTCTCGCGATGAACCTAGAGCTTGCATTTTGACTAGGGTGGCTGGCCAGTGAGCCCCCAGGACACACCTATCTCTCCTCCTTAACACTGGGACTATAGGCACAGGCAGCCATACCTGGCTTTTAAAAATATGGATGCTGGGCTGGAGAGATGGCCTAGTGGTTAAGAATGCCGACTGCTCTTGGAGAGGACCGGGGTTTGATCCCCAGCACCCACATGGTGGCTGAGAACCGTCTTTGACTCCAGTTCCAGGGGAATCCGACACCCTCTTCTGACCTCCGAGGCATTGTGCGACATGGGTGCACAAACCTACATGCAGACAGTACACTCATACACATAAATATATATATGGATATATGGGCCGGGTGTGGTAGCGCACGCCTTTAATCCTAGCACTTGGGAGGCAGAGGCAGGTGGATCTTTGTGAGTTCAAGGCCAGCCTGGTCTACAGAGTGAGTTCCAGGACAGTTAGGGCTACAGGGAGACCCTGTCTCAAAAATATATATATGGATGCTGCTGGGCATGTTGGCACATGCCTTTAATCCTAGCACTCAGGAGGCAGAGGCAGGCGGATCTTTGTGAGTTCGAGGCCAGCCTGGTCTACAGAGTGAGTTCCAGGACAGTTAGGGCTACAGGGAGACCCTGTCTCAAAAAGACCGAAAAAAAAAAAAAAAGGTCCTCACCTTTGCACAGTGTTCTTATCCACTGAGCCACTTCCCCAGTGCCCTGATTTTGAGGGACTTACATAACCCAGGCTGGCCTTAAGGTCGCTGCAGTCCTCCTTGTGCCAGCCCCCCAAACACTGGAGTTACAGGCGTGTACCACCACGCTCAGCTGTAATTCACAGAGTACAACCATCTAAAGGCTTCCCAAGACTCCCAGGATCCAAACTCCCAGTTCAGGCTCCAGGCCAGTGTGGCGGCCCCAGCTCGTGCCGCTAGTCCTGGTTGCCCTGCTTTCTCACGTCCTGTTCCTGGGCTGGAATCAGCTTCCTGCACATGATTGCCCCTCTGCTCTGCCTGGATACTTGGACGCTGTCTCTATGTTACTCCTGATACGGTCTTCATGGACACACTGAGTCTGCCCCTGCTCAGCCTCCCTGGTGCCCAGTAGGCACCAGTAGCAATGCTGCGGGGGACTCAGGGTGGCAGCACAGGGGGCAGTGTGGATGTGTTCTGGTGGGCACTGCATTTACTAAGCTCTGTTCTGCTGATGACCCCGTTCTGAGAATCCTCAGGGACAGTCAGCAATGTGCAATTGTTATTATCATCATTATTTGGTTTTTGAGACAGGGTTTCTCTCCAGCTCCAGCTGGCCTCGAACTCTGTGTGTAGGCCAGGCTAGCCTGCCTCTGCTTCCTGAGTGCTGGGATTAATGGGCTGTGCCATTGGAGCCAGCTGTTTGTACTGTTGTTTGTTTGAGACATGGTTGAATACGAAACTTGATAACCAAGGCCGGCCTCAAATCTCCGTGTAGCCAGTGCTGGGCTTGTACTCGTCCTTCTGCCTCCAGCTCCCAGGAACTAGAATTAAAGGCACATGGCCCCCAAGCCCTGCTCTATCCTTCTACCCTTCTTGTCCTTCTAAGGCTACCTGTTCTATCGAATCAGAACCCTACTTGGGCATATGCCACCATGTCAGCCTTGGACAACTATTCTTTTTAACACTTTTTTTTTTTTTTGTGGTGGGGGCATACACATGTGGCCAGAGTTTAACTCGTGGGAGTTGGTTCCCTCCTTCCACTGTGTGGGCTGTGGGGAGCAGGCTTAGTGGTAAATGCTCTTACCTGCCTAGCCATCTTGCCCTCCTTCCGCTAACTGGGACTTCTAAATAGCCATTTTATGGTGAGAATAATAATGAAAATGCAGAAAGAATTTTTATTTCCACATCTTATAAGGCTGAATAACTTGAACAACTTCCTTCAGTCCCTTTTGTCAGTCACTTTTATTTTATTTTTTTTTTAATTTTTTTTATTAATTTTGTTTATTTTTGTATGTGTACGAGTGTACTGTCTGCATGTAGGTTTGTGCACCCGTGTCGAGCAATGCCGCAGAGGTCAGAAGAGGGTGTCGGATTCCCCTGGAACTGGAATTCTCCTGGAATTGGAGTTACAGACGGTTCTTAGCTGCCATGTGGGTGCTGGGGATCGAACCCGGGTCCTCTGTAAGAGCGGTCGGCGCTCTTAACCGCTAGGCTATCTCTCCAGCCCTTGTCAGTCACTTTTAAAAGAGAAATTCCAGCCGGGCGTGGTGGCGCACGCCTTTAATCCTAGCACTTGGGAGGCAGAGGCAGGCGGATCTTTGTGAGTTCAAGGCCAGCCTGGTCTACAGAGTGAGTTCCAGGACAGCTGGGGCTACAGGGAGACCCATCTTAAAAAAAAAAATTATAAAAGACCAAAAAAAAAAAAAAAAGGAGAAGTTCCAAAGCAATTCTGCACAAAATGTAGGCACTCGGGGTTCAGAAAAGTCCCGGAGCCACCAGTGACCCCATTTGCACACTGGCTTCTACATATGGAAAGGATATTTAAAATTTTTATTTAAATTATATTTTCTCTGTGTGTGTGTGTTACACGTGGCATAGTAAAAATGTGATCAAAGGACAACTTGTGGGAATCAGTTCTCTTCTTCCATAATATGGGTTCCAGGGATGGAACTCAGGTCCTCAAACTTGGCTGCAAGGGCTCTTATCCACTCAGCCATCTCCAGAAAGTTATATATATATATATATAGTATATGATATATATATATAATGTGCTGGATAGCTTTGGGTGGTCAACTGACACACCTGGGTTGAGGGAGCCTCTGGTTGGATTTGGTTCCATTGGATTGGCCTGTGGCCACATCTGTGGTGTATTGTCTGATTGTTGAACAGTGACAGATAAGAAGGCGGCTTGGGCCAGGATGAAATGTCAGAGAGCAGCCGAGGTAGAAGAGCAAGCCAGTGAACAGCATCCTCCATGGCCTCCAGGGTTCCTGCCCTGAGTTTCCTGCTTGGGCTCCCTAAGTGATGAAATGTGACCCAGGAGATGTAAGCTGAATAAACCCTTTCCTCCCCAAGTTGGTGTCAGAGTGTGTTTGTCACAGCAATGGAATGACACAACTACGACAGAAATTGGTACCCGAAAGTGGGGTATTGCTGTACAGACCTGACCTTGGTGTTTTTGGGGAAGGATTGTGGAAGCGTTTGGAACTTTGGGCTGGGAAAATCATTGAATGCATAAAGATTGTTGCTGTGGAGCTTGGAGCTTTTGCTGAAAGGGGTTGTAGAAGATGGAGGCTGGCTTGTGAAGTTTCTAGTTTCAAAGGAGAGCAAGATCATCAGGACTGTGTAATCTGTGGGTTCTGGTCAGCTGGGGCTGTGGAGAATCAGCTGTAAGTAACAAGAGATCAGAACCTGAAGTGAAACTCTTGTGTACTGGGCAATTGAGCTGGTTAGCTGGGGCTGAAAATAGCTGTAAGTAACAAGAGACCAGCAATCACTGAGGTAAAATCTGGGGAGAATATCTTCAAGGTCAGCACACAGAAGCTGTGACCCAGAAGGGCCTGAGCCTGCCATCTTGAGCCAGAAGCCGGACTTGGTAACGGTGTAAGAGTCTCGCTATATGTTTCGGTGTTGAATTTGAGGGGTCACAGAGGGCAGCCGAAGGCTTGGCACTGTGAGAGTCAGGAAAGACCATTGGGGAAGTGCACCTGGTTGCTGTGAGACCCCAGGATTGCAAGGGGTCATGGAGAGAAGCTGAGGCTTTGCACCAAGGAGAGTCAGAAGAGACCATTGGTGAAGGTGCTGCCTCAGTTTCAGTAGCGACCCAGCTTTTTGGAGATGCCGGTACCCTGGGACGACCACCAGAAGCAGCAGGTAGGTGTAGAAATGGAGTCGGCCTGGGCCTGGTGAGCTGAGTGTGCCACGGACGGGCAGAGTCAGAGAAGGAGCTGCCGAACCTTTGGAGCCCAGAAGATCGGGAGTGAATCCCAGGTGTTCCAGCCCGTTGAGCTACTTGCTGGACTTAGGTTTTGTTTGAGAGTGCCTGATTCTTCCCTTTGAAATAAGACAGTACTTGTTTTGGATTTTACAGCAGCCCACAGTTAAGAGACTTTTAATAGACTGGACTTTTAAGTGTTTGGACATTTTAAGGACTGTGGGGCTTTTAAGGATGTACTGTCTTAGGTTGTGATTAGTGTTAACATCATACTTTGGGGATAAGAACTGGAAAGGTGGTTTAATAGTGATGTGTTTGTGTGTCAAGTTGACAAGGGGTCAATTGTGCTGGATAGCTTTGGTGTCAACTTGACACACCTGGGTTGAGGGAGCCTCGGTTGGGGAATTGGCTCCATTGGATTGGCCTGTGGCCACATCTGTGGTGTATTGTCTTGATTGTTGAACAGTGACAGTATAAGAAGGCGGGCTGGGCATGAGTCAGAGAGCAAGCCAGTAGAGAGCAAGCCAGTGAACAGCAGTCCTCCATGGCCTCCAGGTTCCTGCCCTGAGTTCCTGTCTTGGGCTCCCTAAGTGATGAAATGTGACCCAGGAGATGTAAGCTGAATAAACCCTTTCCTCCCCAAGTTGGTGTCAGAGTGTTTTGTCACAGCAATGGAAAGACAAACTAGGACATACATATATATATATATAATGTTTATATATCAGTTTTATTTTTTCTGTATACAAGTGTATGATGCAAGCACACCTGTTTTGTGTAATGCCCACGGAAGTCAGAAGACACCATTGGATGGATGGATTCCCTGAACTGGAGTTAGGACAGCTGTTAGCTGCTGTGTGGGTGCTGGGAACCCAACCCAGGTCCTCTGCAAAAGCAGCCAGTGCTCTTTTTTTTTTTTTCTTTTCTTTTCTTTTTTTGGTCTTTTCGAGACAGGTTCTCCCTGTAGTCCTGGCTGTCTTGGAACTCACTCTGTAGACCAGGCTGGCCTTGAACTCACAAAGATCTGCCTGCCTCTGCTTCCCAAGTGCTAGGATTAAAAGCGTGCGCCACCACGCCGGATGCAGCCAGTGCTCTTAACCTCTAAGCTATCTCCCTCTAAGCCATCTTAACCTCTAAGCTATCTCTAGAGATAGCTTAGAGGTTAGGATGGCTTAGAGCTTGAAAGCATCTTAGTTAAGGATGCAGCTCAACTGGTAGAATGTCTGCCCGGTGTGCATCAAGTCCTGGGATCAGTGCCTAGCACCACACAAACTGGCCATGGTGGTTCATGGCAGGAGGATCAGACGCTCACAGCTTCAGCTGTATAAGGACTTTCAGGCCACCACATCCACTTAAAGACGGTTCTTAGCCGCCATGTGGGTGCTGGGAATCAAACCTGGGTCCTCTGCAAGAGCAGTCAGCGCTCTTAACCACTGAGCCGTCTCTCCAGCCCTTTAACTCTCAAGCCTTTAACTCACTTCCTTAGAAAGAGCAGCCTCTTCACCTACTCATTCTGGAAGCACCTTCTGCCTCTTCCAATGTCTTGACTCGTGCAGATTTCCTCGTTACTTCTCTACCATCCACTCATGCCCTCTGGCCTGCTCTGTTTCTCCCCTAGGACTTACCACCATCTGACATCCTAAGTACTTTTTGAACTTATTTATTTGTGTGTATGTATGTGTGCCATGGCACATGTGTGGAAAGCAGATGCTTTTAATTCCAGTACTTGGGAGGCAGAGGCAGGTGGATCTCTGTGAGTGTGAGGTCAGCCTGGACTACATAGTGAGTTCCAGGCCAGCCAGGGCTACATAGTGAGATCCTGTCTCAAAAATCAAAAGAAGAGAGAGAGAGAGAGGAGAGAGAGAGCTGGAGAGATTCAACAGAGCTTTGTGTTGAGAGAAAGGAGGAACATGAGTGAGCACAGACTCACAAACACCGTCCGAGGAGCGGTCCTCACTGGTGCAGGTCTCAGTGAGCTGCTGCTCCATCTGTATCAACATTTGCCCTCAATGAAATGTCCTATCCGAATCCACTTGAAAAACTCCTATTGGGCCGGGCGTGGTGGCGCACGCCTTTAATCCTAGCACTTGGGAGGAAGAGGCAGGCGGACTCTGTGAGTTCAAGGCCAGCCTGGTCTACAGAGTGAGCTCCAGGCCAGCTGGGGCTACAGGGAGACCCTGTCTCAAAAATACAAAAACAAAACAAACAAACAAACAAAAAAACCCCTCCTATTGGTCCATCAAAAACACTTCAGACATGATTTCCTCTTTTGAGGGGAGGGAGGAAAGACTACCTCAGATTGGACACTGGGCAAGCACCTGTCACTTGGGCTACATCCTGGGCCTATTTCCATGCCCCCCCCCCAAGGCTGTTACCTGAATACTGTGGAATGAATTGTGCCTGTTCAGAAGTCATACACAGAAGCCCTAATGTATTGGTATTTAGAGATACGCTTTTCAGGAGGTAATTTGGATTGAATAAAGTCACAAGGGGGGGGGTCTAAGCCAATGAGATTGGAGGTCTTCTAAGAAGATGAAGGGTAGATCAAGGCGTAGTGGTGCCTACCTGTAATCTAAGCCCTCAGGAGGTGGAAGCAGGAAGATTAGGAATTCATCCTCAGCTATATACCAAGTTCAAGGCCAGCCTCGGCTACATGAAACCCTAACTAATAAACAAAAACAAAAGTAAACAAAGACCAGGAAAAAAGGATGTAGATGTGTGTGGGCGATACACAGCCATAATCCCAACACTCAGGAAGCTGAGGCGGGAGGACTGCAAATAGTCCAGGGCTAGCCTGGACTATACGGTGAGACCCTTGTCTGAAGAAAAATAAGGACATGCTAGTGAGATGGCTCGGCAGGTAAAGGCACTTTCAGCACAAGCCTGACAACCTGAGTTCAATCCCCAGAAACCACCTAAAGGAAGAAGGAGAGAAACTCAACAAAGTTGTCCTCTGACCTCCACACGCAGACTGTGGGACATGTGTCCATGCGCATGCATTAATGATCAATTTTTTAAAAGTGTAAGGGGTTGGGTTCTAACGGTTTGGGATGTAGCTCGGTGACAGAGTACTTGTCCACGTGTACAAGGACCTGGGCTCCACCTCCAGCACCATGACCTTGATCTTGGAGTTTGGCTTCACAGCCTCCAGAGCACTAGATAGAGTCTGTGGTTTAAGCCAGTCTGCGGCAGCTCAGGTAGATGGATGTGTCCTCCCTACAGATGTGTTCTAGAGCTCTCTATTCTGATGCTGTCATTTGCTCTACAGCCTCTTTCTGTCAGACCCCGTTGAGGTGAGCACAAGCAGAAGAGAATGGGAAGCTCCCTCCTATCACAGTGCTTGGAGTCTAGAAGGGTTGAAGAGCAAGGTCACTGTGAAGGATGACTTAATCGACACACGAGTTAATGGATTCAAGGCAACAGGGTGGATGGAGTATGGAACCCAAGATCGGTGTGGAGGATGGGACTGATCTGCTCATGGGCTAGTGAATTCATGGTTTATTGGGTTATATCTCTGACACCCTCCTTCCCTCTCCACATGACAAGCTCTCCCTTGTCTATGACCCACCACAAATTCTTCACCAGGCTCTGGGCCGATGATACGCCATGCTCCTGGACTTCTCTGCACCCGGAACTATGAGCTGAATAGAACTCTTTTCTTTATGAGTGACCCAGTCTGTGGTGTTCAGTCATAGCAACGGAAAATGAACGAAGACAGAGGGCAGCCCACCTGGTGCAGGGCGTCTGCCTTGTCTGTGTGCTTCTGTCTGCTGCGCTGGGCAGCCAGCCGGTTCTTCTGCTTCTTCTTCAGCTGCTTCTGACATTCCTCAGGGTCCTGTGAGGCATGAGGTGGAGGGTTCTGAGGTCTTGGCAGGGCTTGCAGCCCTCTACCCTGATTGGCTATTTGGAGCACTGTTCTTCCCCTGAGAACACACATTCTCCCAAAGCCTGTCTCCTCCCTTGGTGTCCATAGTCCGCTGGTAGACACTGCACACCTCGCTGTGAAGCCAGCCCTACCTACCCAGTGCCCTGTGTAATAATACAGCTCCCATGGGGGAAAGGGCACAGTGAGACCCAGACTTTATCAATCTCAAACTACACATTCTCACAAGCTAGCACTCACTTCTCTGAGCCCAGTCACCTCATTGGTACAACAAAGTCACAAGTCACATGGTGCTTTTCCAACTGGCCACAGAAAGGAGTGGAGAAGAGAAGCTAGGCACAGGTACCCAGAGTGACCAGCTGCCATTTCACCTACCAACAGTGGCTTTTCCTACCCAGGAGCTCTGCAAAGGCGAGGCCAGGGACGGACTCTATCCCATCTCAGGCCCAAAGCTAATGTTCACTTAAAAAACATTGGTTTGGGGGCTGGAGAGATGGCTCACACATGCACACACGTGTTCACACATGTGCACAGGCATACACACATGTACGCATAATTTTAAATTGTTTAATAATTAAATTTTTTTGGTCTTTTTGAGACGGTCTCTCTATAGCCCCAGCTGTCCTGGAACTCACTATGTAGAACAGGCTGGCCTTGAACTTACAGAGTTCCGCCTGCTTCTGCCTCCCAAGTGCTGGGATTAAAGGCGTTGTGCACCACCATCCCGACATAATTAATGTTTTAAGAGACAGGGTCTCCCTGGAGCCCCAGCTGGGCTGGAACTATGTAGTCCAGGCTGGCCTTGATCTCACAGAGATTCATCTGCCTCTGCCTCCTGAATGGTGGGATTAATGGTGTGTGCTGTCACACCTCGCTCAAACTTTTTTAGTGTGTGTATGTATGCCTATTTTGTGTGTGCAGGCACACATATGTGCATGCGTGCGAAGGCCAGAGGATAACTTGCTTAGGAGTCGTGCACCTTATTTATTTATTTTTTTTGAATAGGCTTTGTATCCAAAAAAAATTTTTTTTTTTTGGTCTTTTCAAGACAGGGTCTCCCTGTAGCCCCAGCTGTCCTGGAACTCTCTCTGTGAACCAGGCTGGCCTTGAACTCACAAAGATCCACCTACCTCTGCCTCCCAAGTGTTAGGATTAAAGGCATGCGCCACCACGCCCGGCTGAATCCAAAATTTTTTAACATATTTTTATTATTTTAATCATGTGTGTATGTACGTGTCTCTGTGTGGGCATATGCCCATAACTACAGGTGTCCACGGAAGCACTGGATCCCTGGAAGCTGGAGTAACAGGAGGTTGTGAGCCACAACTGCCTGACGTGGGTTCTAGGAACTGAACTGGATTCTCAACCTCTGAGCCGTCTCTGCAGTCACAACCTTCTTTTCTTTTTTAAAAATCACTTTAAAAAAAATTATTTATTTATTTATTTTTTTGGGTCTTTTCGAGACAGGGTCTTCTTGTAGCCCCACCTGTCCTGGAACTCGCTCTGTAGACCAGGCTGGCCTTGAACTCACAAAGATCCGCCTGCCTCTGCCTCCCAAGTGCTAGGATTAAAGGTGTGCGCCACCACACCCGACTAATTTATTTTTTTATGTGTGGGTTTGTGCACCCGTGTTGTGCAATGCCATGGAGGACAGAAGAGAGTGTCAGATTCCCGTGGAACTGGAGTTAAAGAGGGTTCTCAGCCACCATGTTGGTGCTGGGAATCAAACCCCGGTCCTCTGCAAGAGCAGTCAGCATTCTTAACCACTAGGCCATCTCTCCAGCCCCATAAATATATTTTTTTAAGCCTGGTGTAAAGACAAGCAGGTCTAATCCCAGTGCTGGGAGGTGGGTACAAAGAGACCTCTAAGGGCTTGGAGGCCGACCAGCCTAATCCAATGGATGAGCCACAGGCCAGTGAGAAAGCCTGTCTCAGAAAATAAAGTTTTCTCAGCCCCAGTGGCTGAGAACTGTCTGTAACTCCAATTCCAGGAGAACTCCATTCCAGGGGAATCTGACACCTTCTTCTGACTTCCGCGCATTGCACGACACGGGTGCACAAATCTACATGCAGACAGTACATTCATACACAAAATAAAATAAATAAGTTAAAAAAATTTTAATCTTTAAAAATATATTTATTATTTATATTTTATGTGTATGGATATATTGCCTACATGTATGTAGGTGTTCCCATGTTGTGCAATATCCCATGGAGGTCAGAATAGGATGTCAGATCCCCTGGAACTGGATTTATGAATGGTTGGTTAGCTGCTGTGTGGGTGCTGGGAATTGAACTCAGGTCCTCTGTAAGAGCAGCCAGTGCTTGCCAGGCGTGGCGGCACATGCCTTTAATCCCAGCACTTCGGGAGGCAGAGATAGGTGGATCAAAAAAAGAAAAAAAAAAGAGCAGCCAGTGCTCTTAACCGCTAAGCCATCTCTCCAGACCCTGGTTTTTTTTCTTTTCTTTTTTTTTTTTTTTTTTTAGACAGGGTCTCCCTATAGCCCCAGCTGGCCTGGAACTCACTCTGTAGACCAGGCTGGCCTTGAACTCACAAAGATCCGCCTGCCTCTGCCTCCCAAGTGCTAGGATTAAAGGCGTGCGCCACCATACCTGGCTCCCGCAACATGTTTTTTTAAGTAGGTGCTAGAGATCGAACTCAGATCTTCATGCATGCAACGCAACCATTTGATTGACTGAACTGCTACCTCCCCAGCTCCTCAATAAACTTTTATTAGGCAGTTAGCATGTGCCAGGCATTAAGCCAGGAGGACACAGCAGTGAAAAAACAGGTGCGTGTTGTGACCCCAGCACTGGGAGGTGGAAGCAAGAGATTTAGAAGGTCAAGACAATCAAATGTGGAGACACAGGCCTTAATCCCAGCACTCATGAGGCAGAGGCAAGCAGATCTCTGTGAATTTGAGGCCAGCCTGGTCTACATAGTGAGTTCCAGCCCAGCCAGAGCTACATAGTGAGATCCTGTCTCAAATAAAGAAAAAGAAGTTCAAGGCCATCTTCAGTTGAGAATTTGAGGTCAGCCGGGCTACATGTAATCTGGTCTAAAAAAAAGGGGGGGGCGGCTGGAGAGACTGCTCAGTGTTTAAGAGCACTGGCTGTTCATGCAGAAGAACCAGGTTCAGTCAGTTCTCAGCACCCACATGGCAGCTAACAACTGTCTGAACTCCAGTTCCAGGGGGCCCAATGCCCTCTTCTGACCTCCGTCAGCACTGCAGGACACAGGTGCACTTACACACATGTAGGCAATATACACTCATACACATAAAAAATAAAAAATACAGCACTTGGGCGGCACAGAGGCAGGTGGATCTCTGGGCGTTCAAGGCCAGCCTGGTCTACTTAGTGAATTCCAGGAGACCCTGTCTCAAAAAGACAAAAAATAATAAATAAAAATAAAAAAATTTTAAAAAAAGAGTGAAAGAATGTAGCTCAGTTGTAGAGTGTTTTAGCAGAGGCCCCAGAGGGGCTGGAGAGAGGCTTAGCAGTTGAGAGTACTGGCTGCTCCTGCAGAGGACCTGGGTTGGAGTCCCAGCACCCTGGCAGCTGACAAATGTCTGTAACTCAGGTTCTAGGAGCCTGGCATTGCACAACATGGCTACATTTACACACATGCAGGCAATACACACATAAAATAAAAATAGGAAAATATTTTTAAAAGAGGTTCCCAGCACTGAAAACGTAGACACACACACACATACACACACACACAGAGGCAAAACGCCATGCTCACACTGAAGTGAGGCACAGCCCCTCGAAAGAATGAATGGAGAGTCCATATGACACAAGAGTTAACTGTGTGACTGATAGTTGGGAGCCTTCCGACCCTGGGGCCAGCTGGACACTGCTGATCTGCTGATCACTCTACCTCGAGCAAGGCCCAGGCCATCCTGGGGGGGAGGGAGAGCCAGTGAGAAAAAAAAAAGGAAGCTGGTTTAGGGGTGGGGGGGTAGAGGAAGGAAGAGAAAGTTCTAGTGAGGGCAGTAGGCGGAGCAAACGACCAAGAGCGAGCATGCGCAGAGTCCAAGTTCAAAGCTGGGGGCTTATCTGCAATATGAGAGTTAGGAAGGCTTCGGTTCAATCTCCAGAACTGAACCCGGCTGAGAGGGAGTGAGGGACTCTGTCCCGGATCACACAACCATGATGCAGGGCTGGAACCAGAGATCGCCACTACCCCCTCCCTGCCCGACCCCAGGACCCTTAGCCACACTGTCTCCTTGCTCCCCAGTCCTGGGTCCGCTGTACTCACTGTCCCAGTCAGCAGTGGGTCATGGCCGCATAAGTGCATGGCTTAGTCAGGGGGAAGAGGCTCAAGCTGGTCCTGTGTGTCCCTCAGCAGCTGTGACCTCCCAGTACCTTCTGGGGGCCCAAGGAAGTGGTGGCTCTTTAAATCCTCAGTGACCACTCCGCCCCCAACAAGCCCAGTTTCAGTTTCTCCTAAAGCCACTGGTTGCCCAGAATCCCTGGCTCCAGCTTGGCTGGAACTTCCTAACATGAACTGGCCTTCCGGAAGAGGGTGGGGCAAGGTGGACAGGAGGAACAGTGATGATCAGGTGTGGCAGTAGCGCCCCGGGGAGCTGGCAGGTTGCCAGGGGTAGAGCCCAAAGGAGAATCTGGAGGGGGCCCCAGAGTTCAGGGGGAGCAGGGCAAAGCTCCTGTGGTTGGGGTGGGGGGAGGGCAAGTTCACAGTTCACCTTGGAGCTGTGCAGCTCTGACAAGGTGACTCATCCTCTCTGAACTTCAGTTTCCTCATCTATAAAAGATGTGGGTGGGATGGTACAAACTCCCAGGCTTGGGGCTGGGTGTGGTGGTGCATGCTTGCATTACCCCAGCCTGGGAGAGGCAGAGGCAGGAGGATTGTCCATGAATTTGAGGCCAGCCTGGGGCTACAAAGGACTCTGTCTCAAAAAGCAAAATAGGTGTTGGGGGGGCACATGAGAGATAAGGTTCAACGATAGTGTTTGCCCAGCAGGTGTAACTCCCTGTGCTCAACAGCGCAGCAAACGACCTGAAAGCAAAGAGGCAGAGTTAACTCAGATGTCCTTGGGAGACTTCTAGGCTGCCAAAGCAACAAAGGAGCCCCGGGCTATATGGACCCTGTCTCAAAAATCTTATATAGTCTCATGACAATTCTAGTTAGCATACTCCAGATGCAAACCAGACTCAGAAAAATCAGACAACTTATGAAAGGCTAAAAACTTAAAGCCAAATGAAACAAAATAAGAAATCTACCCTGAGATGGGTATCTGGGTTCCTTTGATGGACCAGAGAGGGCTTCCGTGCCCATTCTAGGTGTAGGAACAGAAGTTCAAGCTCTTAAAATGCCAGTTCTCAGCTCTGACCCTTCCTTCTGTTACCTGTGACCTCTGGTTTCTGCAGGCCACAGAGTGACACTTCCAGCCCCTTTTTATTACTCCACAGCAATACTAGTACAGGTAGAAACCTAGCCTGCAGGATGCGAACAGTCTAGAAGACCAGAAGAGCATCTCTCTTAATTTTGTCTAAAGGAAACAAAAGTTCTGGAATGCCTAGCAGCAAACAGAGGAGAACTTTGTCAGAAATGCTTACCTCGAGCCTCTCCCTGGTCATAAGAATCACAAGCTGTTTTTTTGTTTTTTTTTTCCAAGATTCCCAGGTGATTTGTCATCTGGACAATGACCATTTCATGACTTACTCCTGAGTTGACTACATCAAGGTCACCTGCGGAGCATTTTAAAACCACACATTCCTGGGTATAGAATCTGCTCATTAAGCCCAGAATGAGGCCCTGAAATATCCATTTTTTAAAAGCTTTCCAGGCGATTCTAATGCTCAAATTTGGACACCATCTGTCTAGCTCAGCCTACATAGCTGTGGCCTCAATACCCCCAGGAACAGGAAGTTTTTCATTTCCGAGAGCTAATTGTTAGAAAGCTCTTTCCAACACATTGAGTCAACACCTGGCTCTCCATAATTTACACCCGTAGGTTTATCCTTTTGAGCCATACGGAATCATATGAGTGTGTTGTGGTGTAGACTCTCTCCTCCATCTGTAGGACACTCTTCACAGGTCTGCTTTCAGACGCTGGCCATGTGACATCTCCCAAAGGTGCGTTTTTTGCCTCAGTGTCCGTGCGGTCTGGTAATAATGAAACTACTAACTTTCCTCTTTCATTCTTTTAGCCTTAAGCTGTTTCTTAATAATTTAGATTTGTGGCTGAAGAGATGGCTCAATGGTTAAGAGCACTGGCTGCTGACCTGGGTTCAGATCCCAGCACCTACAAGGTGGCTAACAAATATCCGATAACTTTCAATCCAGGGTATCCGACACCCTCGTCTGACCTCCATGGGCATTGCACAACATAGGTGCACTTACATAAATACAGGCAGTACACTCGTACCCATAAAATAAAAATAATAAATAAAATAGTAAAAAATAATTTAGATTTGTTTATTAGCAAAATATAGCTAGAACTTTACAATCTGGTCTTAGCTCTAATTTTGGTTTTGTTTTGTTTTGTTCTGCAGTAACTGAAGCTTTAACCCGGAGCTGCATGCACACTAGTCAAGCATTCTGCCACCCTCACAATCTCTTTAGACTAGCAGACTTAAGAAAATTATTTATATTTATTATGCTCACTGGTATATTTGAATTTGTCTTTACCATCTTATTCTTGGGCTATCCATTCTTTTTATTTCTTTTTTAGATATTGTACAGACAGGATCTTACTGTAAAGCCAAGATGTNAAAAAAAGGAGTGTCTTCAATTCTTACTGGCAAACACATCAACTCTGTGGCTGCCACCACTTTTGGCACTACTCAAAGACATGAGACACAGCTTTGTAACCTTCCAATATGGACTGAGGACTCATGTTTCTCCAAGAATCCTCCAAACCTTCAATGCCAGATGGGGACTACTGAGATACCCAGCTTGTGGATTAAACAGCTAAGGGGATGTCAGCCTCGTCAGAATACAGACTGCCATTGTTGGACTACCTGGGTTGTATCATGGAGGCCAGTGCAGAGACAGGACGTGTGCTTACCGGTCTTCATTTGGGGGACCATGGGAAGGAAAGAGCCCCATGTGGAGCAAAAGTGCAGGATGGATGGTTGTTTGGGATTGCCAAGGAGGAACTTTCAAGCACTTCCTTAAGGAAAACATGGCATCTTTTAGAAAAAAAATCCTCCAATTCAACTGGTATGTGTATGTATGTATGTGTATATATATGTATATATAGTGTAGCAACACAAGTTGGAGAGAACAACAACAAAAGAACTGAAAAAAAAAAACTCTGGAAAGACTCAGAAAAAGATACAGGACATGTATGGCAGAGTGGAGGGACTCAGGTGGGGTGGGGGGCATGGAAAGGGAAGTGACTCTAGATTTGATTGAGAAATGAGGTATGACCTATGGAAAAAGTTTAATTAAAAAATTTATTTATATGGGGCTGGAGAAATGGCCTAGCGGTTAAGAGCGCCGACCAGTCTTACAGAGGACCCGGGTTCGATCCCCAGCACCCACATGGTGGCTGAGAACCTTCTGTAACTCCAATTCCAGGAGAACTCCAGTTCCAGGGGAACCCGACACCCTCTTCTGACCTCCGCAGCATTGCACAACACAGGCGCACAGACCTGCATGCAGACAGTACATTCATATAAATAAATAAATAAATAAATAAATAAATAAATAAATAAATAAATAAATAAAACAAACTAAAAAATTATTTATATTAAAAAAAGAGTGTCTTAGGGGGGCTGGAGAGATGGCTCAGTGGTTAAGAGCACTGACTACCTTGCAGAGGAACTGGGTTCAATTCCCAGCACCCACATGGCAGCTAATAACTGTAACTCCAGTTCCAGGGGATCTGACACCCTCTTCCCACCTCTATGGGCATTGCACAACACAGGTGCACTTGTACACATACAGGTAATATGATCATACATATAAAATAAAAATAATAAAAAAATTTTAAGTGTCTTGGGGTTGGGCTGGGGTCCCAAGGGCTCAGGCTGATGATGTGGAATCACAAGACTGACAGAGACTATGGATATGATCTTTTGTTGGTGGCCTGGAGTGTTAAGAAATTCACAGCTGCCTCTCAGACAGTTGAAAAGGTATGCTTGGGGGCTGGCGAGATGGCTCAGCTGATAAAGGCATTTGCCTCTGAATCCTAAGACCCACAGGGTAGAAGGAGAGAACTGATTGCTGCAGACTATCATCTGACCTCCACACTCGCAGACACAGACACATAAGTGAATAAATATAAAAGCTCAGCTGTTTAGAGCACTGCTCTTATAGAGGACCAGGGTTCGATTCCCAGTATCCACATGGTGGCTAACAACTGTCTGTAACTCCAGTTCCAGGGGAATCTGACACCCACTTCTGACCTCCACATCCATTGCATGACATGGGTACACTTATGTACAACATGCAGGCAATACACTCACACATAAAATAAAAATATTTCAAAAAAATGAAACCCTGTTTGGTGGCACATGGCTTTAATCCCCTTGGAAGGCAGAGGTAGGCAGATCTCTGTGAGTTCCAGGCTAGCTGGCCTACAGAGAGTCCCTGTCCCAAAAAGACAGAAAATAAATAAATAAATAAATAAATAAATAAATAAATAAATAAATAATAAAAATCCTCCTCCCAAGTGCTGGGATTAAAGGCATGCGCCACCATGCCCAGCTTAAGATGGTTCTCAGACGCCATGTGGGTGCTAGGGATCGAACCCGGGTCCTCTGCAAGAGCAGTCAGTGCTCTTAACCACTAGGTGGTCTTTCCAGCCCTGGTTCTTGTTGCCCTCTTAGCGAAGCGCGTCAGTCTCATAAAGATGGTTCTTTTTTTTTTGGTCTTTTCGAGACAGGGTCTCCCTGTAGCCCCAGCTGGCCTGGAACTCACTCTGTAGACCAGGCTGACCTTGAACTCACAAAGATATGCCTGCCTCTGCCTCCCAAGTGCTAGGATTAAAGGCGTGCGCCACCACAATAAAGATGGTTCTTAACTGCCATGTGGGTGCAGTGAACCGAACCTTGGTCCTCTGCAAGAGCAGTCCATGCTATTAACCACTGAGCCATCTCTCCAGCCCCTTTTTTTCTTTGTTTAAGAGTATTAAACTTTCCAGGCGTGGTGGCGCACGCCTTTAATCCTAGCACTTGGGAAGAAGAGGCAGGTGGATCTTTGTGAGTTCAAGGCCAGCCTGGTCTACAGAGTGAGTCCCAGGACAGCTGGAGCTACAGGGAGACCCTGTCTCAAAAAAAACAAAACAAAAAAAAAATTAATTAAAATAAAAGTGTTGAGGCTGGAGAGATGGCTCAGCAGTTAAGAGCACCAGCTGCTCTTGCGGAGGACCCAGGTTCAGATCCCAACATCCACATGGTGGAAAGGACTGTTGATAAATCCAGTTCCAAGGGATCTGACACCCTCTTCTGACCTCCGAGGGCATTGCATGACATGGGTACACACACATACATACAGGCAATACACCTATACATATAAAATAAAAAATAAAATAACGTGCTATGATCGATTACAGGCATGCGGTGATTAATTAGTGATGGCTTCTGAGACCAGAGCTATGGAGCATGGCAATACTTGGGCCTCTAAAACTAGGACTCAAGTCAGCCTGTGCTTTAAGAGTTGGAAGGCCTGACTCTGGGCCTGGCATTCTGCCAACCAGGTTTATGGCCCAAAGCTTCAGCGTGCTTATCCATTTGCTGGAGATGATGAAATCATTCCTATTTTATAGAGTTGTTTGAAGGGGGAGAAAGAATTGCCTAGGAAAAACTGTTTCTCCAGATTATAAAGTCCTGAGACTGTGGCGACAGTCTGAGTCCAAGGATCACAGATGCAGCTCATGATGCTTGTGTGGGTGAGCCCCACATGACAGCCGGGCCCTGCCACCTTGCTTCTGAAGGACCTGAAGACAGAGGCTGAAGTGGGATAACCTCAGGCAGCAAGGCTGTCCATTTCTGGGAATTCTTTGTTTCCCAGACTCCGGGAGAACTGGGATGGCGAATCAGGCACTTGGGCATGACATAACCCCTGAACACACCTGTGGGGGCAGCTAGGGCCAAGCATTGACAACCCAGCCTGTGGCTCCAAAGCTGGACCCCCCTGGACTTCCTAGATGGGTGGCTTCTAGTATACGGTGTGACTTCTCACCAGGGATCATAGCCCTGGAGGAACAGGAAAGGGAACCAGGTCTATGGCTTGATCTTCATGGCAGGGAAGGAGGGGCCCAGGGCAATGTTTAACCTTAAGTAGCCCGGCAAGGCCTCCCCCAGAGGTGGATGGGTTCCCAAGCTTGGGGTTTCAGTCAGCTCGCACTAAAATCATACTGTAGGCTGCAGGCTTAAACGTTAATTTCTCATAATTGTGGAGGCTGGGAGCTGAAGATCAAGGTACCAGAATATTCAGCCCCTGGTGAGGCTTGTCAGGGTCTGGTTTTGTAGCCCAGGCTAGCCCCAGGCTCACCGTGATCCTTTTGTCTTCACTAGCTGTGCACTGGGGTTACTGGAGCGAGCCACCAAATCCTGCTATCACATCTACCTGCTTGCCGTTTCCTACAAGACCCAGAAAAGGCTCTAGAGGCTCTTTTGTCTTTGTTGTTGTTTTGAAACCAGGGTCTTACTATATCCCTGGCTGGGCCAGGTATTATTTGTAACCCAGGATGACCTCAAATATTTACCAATTCTCCTGCATCAGCCCCCTGAGTGCTGGAATTAAAGGCATGTGATATCACACCCAACTGAGGATTAATGTTTGAACATATGAGTTTGAGGGCGAGGGGACGTGCATTCAATACGTTACTGAAGGGGAGAAGCCCAACACTTAGGAGCAAGGTCACTCCTCCCCCAGGAGGCAGAGCTGGAAGAAGAACAAAATCCCTCTCTTCCAAGCCTTTGTCCTCCCGACCAGGCTTTGGGGGTCCTTTCCTTTAGCCTAGCAGTCCTGGTGGGTAGAGGCTGGAGGCTCCCTAAACACCTGACGTACAAAGGGAGCTCCAAGTGGCAGGCCCTTTCCCTGTCTTGCTTTCTGAAGGGACCCCTTTCGCTTAAAGAAATGCTCGGTTATAGCCAGGCATGATGGTTCACACCTTTAATCCCAGAATTCAAGAGGCTGAGGCAAGTGGATCTCTGTGAGTTCAAGGACAGCCTGGTCTGCATAGTGAGTTCCAGGCCAGCTGGGACTACAGGGAGACCCTGTATCAAAAACATCAAAAAGGAGAGAGTAAGAGAGCAAGAGTGAGAATGAAACAAAGAAACAAGAAAAGAAAAAGAACCAAAGAAACAAAGAATGTGTTGATGCCTTGTCCCAGTGCCTCCTCGAATCTCCTGGGTTGGAAGAGACTTTCAGGACTCTGATCGGGACCAGGACTTCTGGGTTCAACCTCCTGCTCAGCTCATCCCTTGTTTCGGGCCTGGCCTCCTCAGCACCCTTGAAGGAGGTATAAATGAAGAGACTGAGGTTTGTTGACTGACTTCCCATGTAGAACTAAGGGCCTGCGAAGAGCTACGCCTCTGCTGGTGGGAGTTTATAATTCAAAGGGGTGTGGGACACTCCTGTTGGGTAGATCTTATCCTGTTTGAAAGGTCACTTCCTCTTGGAAAAAGTCATTTCCTGTTGGGGAGGTTCAGGAAGGCTCTCCAGGGCCGAAGCTCTTTTGGGAATGTTCTGTATGGGTCACTGAGCTAACCTCTTCTTGTCTCTTCCTCTTTTGTTTTCAATTTTTATTACTTAATATTTTATTTTTATTTTATGCGTATTCGTGTTTTGCCTTCATGTATGCAGGTGCACCCATGTTGTCAAATGTCCACAGAAGTCAGAAGAGAGTGTTGGATCCCCCTGGAACTGGAATTATAAACAGTAATTTCATAGCCACCATGTAGGTGCTGGCAACTGAGCCCAGGCCCTCTGCCAGCGCTCTTAGCTGCTGAGCCATCTCTTCAGTGCCTGTTTCTGTTTCTTTGGAGACAGGGTCTTCCTGTAGTCCCAGCTGGCTTAGAATTTGGTATATAGATGAGGCTGACCTTGAACTCACATAGAATTGCATCCTGAG
This sequence comes from Rhizomys pruinosus, assembly GCA_009823505.1. Classification (NCBI taxonomy): domain Eukaryota; kingdom Metazoa; phylum Chordata; class Mammalia; order Rodentia; family Spalacidae; genus Rhizomys; species Rhizomys pruinosus. The sequence goes on from VZQC01011847.1 coordinate 1,522,331, forward strand.
TGCTGGGATTAAAGGTTTGTATTGACCATGCTCAGTTTTGTGTGTCATCTGTAAACATGGGCTAATAAGGATTTGATCAAGTAGTTAATGTAAAAAATTTACAGTGGAGCCCATCATACAGTAAGTCAAACATCTGTGGAGCGTTTTTGCTTTTTGCCTATTAATTAATTAATTAATTAATTTTGGTCTTTTTGAGACAGGGTCTCCCTAGCAAGAGGTTCCCCACATGCCAAGAGAAAGGCCAAATCAGTCTGAATTGAAAGTAAACAAAGGCAGCCTTTTTTTTTTTTTTTTTTTTGGTCTTTTTGAGACAGGGTCTCCTGTAGCTCTGCCTGTGCTGGAACTCTGTAGATCAGGCTGGCTTTGAACTCACAGAGATCTGCCTGCCTCTACCTCCCAAGTGCGAGGATTAAAGGCGTGCGTCTAGAAGAGCAGCCAATGAATGCTGTTAACTGCTGAGCCATCTCTCCAGGCCATGTTATTATTATAGCCAAGAGTCTTTTACTTTTTTGGTTTATTACTTTTTATTTGTGCACGTTACAGTCAGAAGACCCTATAGGAGTCTGTTCTCTCCTTCCACCACATTGGTTCTGGGGATTGAATTGAGGTATTCGGGCTTGATGGCGACCACCTTTCCACTGAGCCATTCTGCTGGCCTGGATTTTTGTTTTATTTTCTTCTGAGACAGGGTCTCCCTGTAGCCTCAGCTGGCCTGGAATTCACTATGTAGACCAGGCTGGCATTGATCTCACAGAGATCCTCTTGCCTCTGCCTCCTCAATGTACCACCATGCCCAACTCTGGCCTGGGTTTTTATGTTTTGGGTTTTGTCTTTTTTGACACGGAGTCTTTCATATAGCCCAGGCTAGCTTCAAGTCAATATGTATCATATGGTAACCTTGATTTTCCCACCTCCACCTCACAAGTGCTGGGATTATAAGTCTATAGCACCATACCTGGAGGTGCAGTAGGGCCTTGTTCACCTGGGTGTGCTCAAGTTCAGCATGATTCTGCATTTTTAAGCATATGCAGCAAAAATTTCAGCAATCTTTTTGGGCCACTGACCCTGTATCTAGGGCCCCTTTGCTTTAGCCTGGGTACACCTACACAGTCCACCATTATGCCACCAGAATGGATCATATGGTTTTTTCTTTTTCCATGTATGTGCGCACATGTGTTTCTAAGATAGTCTCTGTAGCTCTAGCTGGCCTGGAACTCACTAAAACTCATGGGATCCTTCTGCCTTTGTCTCCTGAGTGCTGAGAATACAGGTATGTGTCACTATGCACAGTTTATGTATGTGTTGCCAAGGATGGGGCTCAGCAGTTAAGAGAACTGGCTGCTCTTGCAGAGGACCCAGGTTCAAATCCCAGCACCCACATGGCAGGTAACAACCATCCATACTTCCAGTTCCAGGATATCTGATGCCCTCTTCTGGCCTTCACAGGCACTGCATACATATGATGCACTTAGATCCATCTAGGTAAAGTGCACACATAAAAATAAATCATAAAAATTTTAAACGTGGGCTGGAGAGATGGCCTAGCGGTTAAGAGCACTGACTGCTCTTGCAGAGGACCTAGCACCCACATGGTGGCTGAGAACTGTCTTTGACTCCAGTTCTAGGGGAATCTGAGACCCTCTTCTGACGTCCGCGGCATTGCACGACACAGGTGCACAAACCTACATGCAGGCAGTATATTCATACACATAAAAAAGAAATTAAAAAAATTTTTAAACGTAATTTAGGCCCATAAGACAGCTCACTGGGTAAAGGCCTGTGCTGTCAAGATAGCAACCTGAGTTAAATCAGAAGGACTCACATAGTGGAAGAAGAGAACTCCTCAAAGCTGTCCTCTGACCTCCACAAATGCATCATGCACTAGGAGTGTAGGCCTGTACACATCTCATACCACACACAAATCATTTGGGGGAATTTTTTTTTAGAGATTTTGAGAGCGGTAAATGCTTTCAGCCACCAAGCCAGCTCTCCAGTCCAGACCTTGAGTTCTTGATCGTTATGCCTCTTGAAAGTGCTGGATGACAGGCCTGTGTCACTGTGCCCTAGCAAGGACTCTTATCCCCACCTGTCTTTCCATTACTTGCCCTCAGCCTTGTTGGGGAGCAAGGTCCTAAGAGTCAGTGGCACGCAGGAATGCCAAGGCTTGCAGAGGGGAATGAGAAGACTCCAGGCAACGGATTGCCTGGTAGGGACTGGGCAGTGACTTTTCTGGGCATAACCCAGAAAAGACCACTTTCGTTTTCAGCAGAGTCTGCTGGCAGCTGGGGCTCCCAGGGACCAGGTGACTGCACTTGGGTCCTATGATGTCATCCCTGTTGTCATTCTTTCCTTGGTGGTGGGTGGTGGGTGGTGCCAGGCAAGAGGGAGTGGGAGATGACAGCATGCCAGTGTTCAGCTCCCCGTGGAGTCTTTTTGCTGCCTCGGAAGCTCTGTGCTTTGCTATTCCTTTCACTAATGCTTATTTCCCGGAAGCTCACTGGAACTTTCAGAAGAGGGCAGGAAGTATAAATAATAAACAGTGGAGTTCTGAAGTCGTGTAAGTGCATAGGGCTCTGTGTAACGTAGCACTTCTGAAGTCATGAGCAGGTAGGGCTCTGTGCGACACAGCAGTTGCGACCACAGCCCCTGGATTTCCTGAAGCTTGCTACCTCTGTGACCTTGCCCAAGCCGTGTTTCTGTGGGCCTGGGATTCCATCTGTAGAATGAATTCCCCCCTTTGCCGGGGCTGTTAGCTTGACCCAAGCTACACGCAGAGGTTTTCTTCTCCTTGGATATCAGCCAACTAGGAGCAGGGACCCAGAGGTCCAATTAGGTTGGAACAAGATACGGACTGCCCAATCCAGCTAGGCCAAAGTCTCTTAGGTCCCTACTCAAAAGGTTGCTCTTGGGCAACACAGCACCTTGGACAGTGCCGGGGGGATTATGGGATGGGAAGAGGGCACTAAGGCTAGGCAAATGGATAGCTGGTCACTGTCTATTCAGCGTCCTGATTTTACAACCGGGGAAAACTGAGGCTCAGTAAGAGGAGAGGACTCGCCAGGCTCACAGGAGAGGACTCGCCAGGCTCACAGCAGAGGACTCGCCAGGCTCACAGCCGAGGAGACAGTTCCGCCAGTCTCTGCATGTTCTTTCTTTTTTAATTTTGATTTTTTTTTTTTTTTT
>VZQC01011847.1:1525793-1540773 GCA_009823505.1 Rhizomys pruinosus
TGTGTGTTGGGTGTGTTGTGTGTGTGTGGGTGTGGGTGTGCATGTCAAAGGCACGGTGAGATAGAGGTGGAGGTCAGAGGTCAAACCTTGGGTATCCTTCTTTATTTCCTTCCATTTGTTTTTTTAAGTTTGGTCTTTTGTTTGTTTGTTTTTTCGTAGACATGGTCTGCCCTTAGCCCAGCTGTCCGGGAACTACTTCGTGTAGACCAGGCTGGCTGAACTCACAAAGATCGTGCCTGCCTCTGCTCCCCCAGAGTGCTAAGGAATTAAAGGCGTGTGCCACCACATCCTGGTCTTTTTTTTTTTTTAAAAACCCAGGCAGGGTAACACACACCTTTAATCCCAGGCAACCCCGGAGGCCAAGGCAGGTGATCCTCTATGTTCAGCCAGCCTGGGTCTATCAGAAGATGACTCCAGGCCAGCGTGGGACTTAAAGGGAGACCCGTCTCAAAAATACCAAAAAATAGGGGCTGGAGAAGGATGGCACTGCGGTTAAGAGCGACGACCGCTCTGCAGAGGCCCGGGTTCGATCCCAGCACCCCACATGCGGCTGAGAACCGTCTGTGACTCCGGTTCCAGGAGAACTCCAGTTCCAGGGGAATCCGAGACCGTCTTCTGACCTCCGCGGCATCGCACGACACGGGTGCACAGACCTGCATGCAGACAATACATTCATACACATAAAAATAAATAAATAAAAATTAAAAAAAAAAAAGGTGTGTGCCAGCACGCCACACAGCATAACTTAAAAAAAATTAAAAAAAAAAAAACCAAAAAAATAAAAAATAAAATAAATAAATAAATAAATAAATAAATAAAATGTATGTTTTGAGCAGGGCGTGGTAGCACGTGCCTTTAATCCCAGCACTCACTCGGGAGGTAGAGGTAGGTGGATCTCTGTGAGTTCAAGGCCAGACTGGTCTACAGAGCGAGCTCCAGGACAGCTGGTACTAAATTGGAGACCCTGCCTCAAAAATACCAAAAAAAAGGGAAAAAAAAATTAATGTTTTGCCTGCATGTATATATGTGCACTACATGTATGTAGTGCCCATTAATGCCAGAAGAGGTTGTCAGATTCCTTGTAACTGGAGTTAAATATAGTTGTGAGACACCATGTGGGTTCTGCGTACAGAACATTGAGTCTTCTAAAGGAGCAGCCAATACTCTTAAATGCTGAGCCATTTCTCAAGTTCCTCTACCCTGGTCCTGAGGCAGGTCTCTGGCTGGCCCTGGCACTCACTGAGTAGGCTTCACTGGCAGCTAGTGAGCTCCCAGGACAAGTGCAACCAGGCTTCATTTTTTTTTTTTTGTAATTACTTTTATTTTATGTGTAAGACTGTCTCACCTGCCTGTATGTAAGTGTACTATGTGTGTGCAATGCCTGAAGAGGCCACAAGATGGCAATAGATTACCTAGAATTGAAGTTACAGATGGTTGTTAGCCACAGGTGGGTGCTGGAATCTGCAAGATGAGCCAGTGCTCTTAACTGCTGAGCCCCCTCTCCAGCCATGCATGTTTTGAGTTTTTAAACTACCATGTGTCCTGGGGAATCCAACTCAAGTCCTTTACTGACTGGGCCACTCCTTGGCCCTCAGCATGCTTCTACCTTATTTCTCACTGATACAGCAATCACCTTGGTGAGATGAAGCAGGAAGAACAGAGGATGCCAGGTTAAGTTAACAAACCCAGGGGAGGGGACGGAGTCCAGGGCTAGAGCACTTTCCTAGTGATATGGGAATACTGGGGGTGTCTTTGGGAATTAAAAGAATTTGGGGAGAGCTAGGGTTCCAGAAAATCAACAGCCATCAAAGCCATTCCAAGTCGGTGGCTTTCAGGTTCTTGTCCCTCAAATTCAAAGAACTGAATTCACAGGCCACAGAGGGCAAGTTTGTGGATCTCTGTGAGGTAGAGGCCAGCCAGGACTACATAGTGAGAGACTCTCTCAAAAAAAAAGGAGAAAGAAGAAAAAGAGACAGAGCATCAAGCCAAGTCCTTTGAGTTAGGCATGTAGGTCGTGCAACCGGTGGACAAGCTGCTACACGGCGGAAGGCAGTGGGCTTCAGAGGAACAGCACGGAAGCCCAGAGCTCCAGCTCTGGGAAAAGAGCATTAGTCAGACTCTGGCCAGCACCTGAAAAAGACAAAAAGGAAAAGGAAAAGATGTATTTTTCTGAGTCTGGGCTCAGAAAAGCAGGCAGACCCAACGGGACCTCACAGAGCTCCTTCAGGGCAACACCAGGAGTGGGTGCCCTGGGCAGGAGGAGATTATCTCATTAGAAGGCTGATTGTTGCTCCTTTCTCTTTAGCGTGGTTTAAAGTAGATTGCCTTCCTGGAGATGGCCTCTTAGCCAGGTGACTGACTTGCCCACTGGATTACCACTTTCATGTTGTAGGTAACTCAAAATGCTAGGCCACCACCCAGAGCAGAGAAATAGCTCTATCTAATGGGCATCCCCAGAGCCCTGATCAAAGCTACTGTAACATTCCCCCGTCTGGAGAGGTACCCCTAAAGCCAGTCTAGGAACCAGACCGGAATCAGAGTAGTCAAACACACCCGGCATTTCCGGCCTCCTGCCAGGACAGGGCCAAGGACATTTTAAGCTGAGGCCTAGGTAGGACATGGAGGCCTCTATCCCTAAACCGCCCTCATGACTCACATACAAAACCTCTGTTCTGGGGCTGGAGAGATGGCCTAGTGGTTAAGAGCACTGACTGCTCTTGCAGAGGACCTAGGTTAGATACCCAGCACCCACATGGCAGCTGAGAACCGTCTGTAACTCCACTTCCAGGAGAATCTGACACCCTCTTCTGACCTCCGCAGCATTGCACAACACGGGTGCACCAACCTACATGTAGACAGTACATTCTTACACATAAAAAATAATAAAATATATTTTAAAAAACCCTCTGTTCTGACCTCATTACTCAGCAAAGATGCCAACATCCTCAGGGTAGGCCCTGTTTTAGGTACTGGGAGACACCTGTTTAAGATAGAGCTAAGGTCATCCTTGAATACATAGAAAATTGAGGTCATCCTGGGCTACCTAAAATCCCATCTTAGTTGGGCATAGTGGTTCACGCCTTTAATCCCAGAATTCAGGAGGCAGAGGCAGGTGGATCTCTGTGAGTTCAAGGCCAGCCTGGTCTACATAGCAAGTTCTAGGATAGCTGGAGCTACAGGGAGACCCTTAAATGACCAAATAAAATAAAAAAGGACCCATGCTTGGCGGCACATAACTTTAATTCAAGCACTGGGAAGGCAGAGGCAGGCAGATCTGTATGAATTCCAGGCCAGCCTGATCCACATAGTGAGTTCCAGGTCAGCCAGGGCTACATAGTGAGACCTTGTAAAAAAAAAAAATAGATGGGTTAACATTTCAATTCTAACATCATGCTGGGACCGAGATGCCATTTTTTTCCTTTTTCTGGAATTTACTATGTAGAACAGGCTGGGCTTGAACTCAAAGAGATCCACCTGCCTCTGCTTCTGGAGATTAACCATGTGTGCCACCACATCCTGCATCTTTTCCTTTTTCTTTTCTTTCCCTTTTTCTCTTTTCTCTTCCCTTCTCTCGCTCTCCTCCCTTTCTCCTTCCTTCCTTCCTTCCTTCCTTCCTTCCTTCCTTTCCTTCCTTCTTTCCTCTTTTTGGTTTTGTTTGGTTTAGGTAGGGTCTCTTGTAGCCCAGATTGTCCTCTGGCCTCACTATATACCTGAAGGTGACCTTGCATTCCTGATCTTCCTGCCTCCACCTCCCAAGTGCTAGGAGTACCAGGTGTGCACCAGCACACACAGCTTTATTTATTATTTATGTACTGGCCAGCTGAGACTCTACCACTGAGCTACATCCCCAACCAATATCTGCACAAAAGCATTTTTTTTTTCGGTCTTTTCAAGACAGGGTCTCCCTGTAGCCCCAGCTGTCCTGGAACTCGCTGTGTAGACCAGGCTGGCCTTGAACTCACAAAGATCTGCCTGCCTCTGCCTCCCAAGTGCTAGGATTAAAGGCGTGCGCCACCACACCCAGCTAAAAAGCATTTTTGTTTGTTTGTTTGTTTGCTTGAGATATTGGACATTTTGAGCAAAAAAGGAAAGGAGAGTCACTGGGTGGAGGGCAGGTGGGACTGACAAGGACGGTAGCAGGTGACTGTGGCAGGGAAGCTACGGGGCCAACCAGTCCAGCTCTTCCAGGACACAGGCAGCCACAGCTATCCAGGAGAACAGAGGCTTGGTCCTCTCAGGTTGCCAAGTGAGGCCCAGCAGGGCAGAGACGCCTGGGAACACATAGCCACGCCCACTCTCAGTCATCAGGTGGCCCTTAGGGGCCAGAAGCAACCGTGATATCACAGCTGGGTTTGCTGTTGTTGTTGTTGCTGCCATCATCATCATCATCATTATTATTATTATTATTATTATTATTACTATTACCCTTTTGTTTTGTTTTGTTCCAGGCTGGCCTGGAGCTCACCATGTAGCCCAGGCTGGCCTCCATCCTCCTGCCTCAGCTTCCTGAATGCTGGTATCTCAGGCTGGAAGCACAATATCCAGCTACAGTCTTGTTTTCCAGGGAGTCACAGGCAACAGATGAAGTGGGCATGTGCTGCCCGTGCTGGAGTTGTCCATTCCTCCTGACTCCAAGGGTTCTGGGACACCTGAGGATGATGTGTGGCCACCAGTGATTAGCCAGGGGTGAGTAGCCAGTCTTTTGTCGTCTACACGCTGGACAGGACACCTCCTGTGCTACCCGCTTGAAGCAGCTGGCCCGAGACCCATAATGAAGAAGTTTGCTCACAACTTGGACTTGTCATCTGATGCGTTGGCTGGGGCCCACCTGTGAGCTGCACACGCCCACTGAACAGCCAGGGACCAACAGTGGCTCTTGGACACTGAGATCCCTAAGGAATTGAGGGGGATCTTCAAGCAGGCCAGGGCAAAGCTGTGGTCTGTGTGCAGTAACCATTTCATGTTTGGGTTGTACATTCAGCCTTCTGGTTCTTTCCTTTTTTTTTTTTTATTAATTTTATTTATTTATTGTATGTGTATGAATGTACTGTCTGCATGCAAGTCTGTGCACCCGTGTCGTGCAACGCCGCAGAGGTCAGAAGAGGGTCTCGGATTCCCCTGGAACTGGAGTTCTCGACGGTTCTCGGCCGCCATGTGGGTGCTGGGGATCGAACCCGGGTCCTCTATAAGAGCGGTCGGCGCTCTTAACCGCTAGGCCATCTCTCCAGCCCCTGGTTCTTTCCTATTGAACAGGATAAACCCAACATTTCTGAGTATGGTGCTGGTTAGCGCCTCTGTTATGGGCATGTGAAACAGGTTTGCTCTCTTCTCATTAGAACTGTCTCTTATTTATTACTGATTTGGGCAGTGCAGGTGGCCAAATACGGAGCTGGATTCTTGGTACTATGACACTGTGCTAGCCTGTTTCTAGCCCCTATTACTTTAAGCTACCTAATATGAACATTAGAGTTCTATAAAGAATCAAGTAAAAAGTTTGTCTAGAGTGAGCTTTAAAAATATTTAACCGGGGCAGGGCGTAGTGGCGTACGCCTATAATCCTAGCACTCGGGAGGCAGAGGCAGGTGGATCTTTGTGGTTCAAGGCCGACCTGGTCTACAGAGTGATTTCCAGGACAGCTGGGGCTACAGGGAGACCCTGTCTCAAAAAAGACCCCCCAAAAAAATTTAACAGGAAAAAAAATATATTTATATATATTATATTAAAATATATTTTATATATATATAATAATATATATTATATATATTAAATATATATATATATATACATATATATATATATTTAACAGGGCACTCAGGCCAAGGCAGGCAGAACTCTGTGAGTTTGAGACCTGTCTGGTCTACATAGAGAATTCCAGGCCAGTCAAGGCTGCATAGTGAGACCCTGTCTCAAAAAATAAAGTAACAGTCAGGCATGGTAGCATACACCTTTAATTTGGGAGGCCAAGGCAAGCAGATCCCTATAGGAGAAGGCCACCCTGGTCTACATAGTGAGTTCCAGGCCACCTTGGGTTACAGGGAGACCCTTTCTGAAAAAACAAATAATATATACAAATAAATCAGTAAAATTGTAGGCATACTTCTTGCTAATACTTAATGATTAGCAATTTTAATTTAAGGAGAGTCTTGAGTCCTGGTATTTTTCCTTTTAGTCCCAGAATAAAAGGATTTGTTATTTCTTCTTCTTCTTCTTCTTGTTTTTTTATTTTTTTGTCTTTTTGAGACAGGGTCTCCCTTTAGTCCCAGCTGGCCTGGAGCTCACTATGTAGACCAGGCTGGCCTCGAACTTGTTATATCGTCTTATGACTTAAAAGGTGATATATGCAGTAAACAGATCACTGAAAGGCTATACCATTTTATCTATTTATACTTGGGACCAGGTCTCACTATGTTGCCAGGCCAGTCTTGAACTCCCAGCTTCAGCAGGCACTGGCCACTGCACCCAGCAAAAATAAATCGATAATGCTGTTTCTATTGGGTAAGCTCAGCTTTTTTTTTTTTTTTTCTAGCTTTTCACAAAGCATCTGGAATTCTATCCTAGGGTCACAATCCACTTGAGACCTCTCTTGAAAGGCAGGTTTCACAACTGTTAGGATTTGGTTGGATTTTTTTTGTTGGTATGTTGTGTGTGTGTGTGTGTGTGTGTGTGTGTGCACATGCCACATATGTGTGAGTGACCTTTGGAGCTAGAGAAAGGCATTGGATCCCATAAAGCTAGAGCTGTAGGCAGTTGTGAGCTTCCTAACACGAGCATTAGGAATGGAACTCAGCCCTCCCCACAAGAGGTAATGGTTCTTAACCACTGAGCCATCACTCCAGCCCCTGTTTTGTGTTTTGAGAAAAAAGTTTCAAATACCTAGGGTAGCTTTGAACTCAGTATGCACTTGAGTGTGAACTCCTGGTCCCATTTCCTCCTCGAGAGTGCTGGGATTAGAACTGTGCACGTCACACACACACACACACACACACACACACACACACACACACACCACAGTCACAGTTAAACATAATTACAGCTCTATATAGCTTATCCTCAGTTCTCTAGGCAGCCTGGGACAGACCCTTACCCTTGTCTTTCTTTCTTTTTTTTTTTTTGGTCTTTTTGAGACAGGGACTCCCTTTAGTCCCAACTGACCTGGAGCCTGATATGTAGACCAGGCTGGCCTTGAATCACAGAGGTCCACTCATGTGGGTGCTGGGAATCAAACCCAGGTCTCCTGCAAGAGCGATCGGTGCTCTTAACCACTGAGCCATCTCTCCAGCCTCTTCTTTTGTAATTTTATATATGAATATTGTGTATTATATCTGTCCACCCTCCCACTCACCCCCTCTACTCCCTCCCCACCTCACCTCCAGGTCTTTCAAAGCCACTTCAGGGCCAGAGATGTAGCTCAGTTGGTAGGGAGCTTATTTAGCATGCATGAAGCCCTGGGTTCAAGCCACAGCAGCACATAAACCATAGGTGAGGATGCACACCCAGCATGTGGGAAGTGGAGGCAGGGAAAAAACACAAAACAGAAAACAAAGGACAGAGCCTGATGCACTGGGAAGGCGCAAGCTGGGGGCCAGTTCCAGGTTATCTTCAGCTACATAGAGAGTTTGAAGCCAGCCTTTGCTTAATGAGATCCTGTTTCAGCAAATCAAAATGGGGATGCGGAGAGGAGAAGAAAAGAGACACTCTGGCCAGTGAGAAGGCTTGGTGGGTAAAAGTACTTGCTGTGAAAGCCTAAGGGTCTGAGGTCCAGGCCTGGAGCCCACATAATGGTAAGAGAAGAGACCCGGTTCCACAAAGCTGTCCTCTGACCTCTAGTGGTACGCGTACCCCCACACATATGTAATAGTATTAATAATAAGTATATTTTTTTATTTTATTTATTTTTTATGTGTATGAATGTACTGTCTGCATGTAGGTTTGTGCACCCGTGTCATGCAATGCGTTGGAGGTCAGAAGAGCGCGTCAGATTCCCCTGGAACTGGAGTTAAAGACGGTTCTCAGCCACCATGTGGGTGCTGGGGATTGAACCCGGATTCCCTGCAAGAGCAGTCGGTGCTCTTAACCGCTAAGCCATCTCTCCAGACCCAATAATAAATATATTTTTAAAAGAAAATAACACTTGGGCTAAGTCATTTATTCAGCACTTACTACACGGGGCTAAGCACCAAGTGGGCTGCAGTTTTATCTCCCACAACAGTTGGACTCGTGCTTCTTCACCTGAGACCGTAGCATCTTAGATGCGGCAATCCTTTGTGCAAGTCTGTTTCCCTGCATTGCGGGGTGCATAGACCTCTAAGCGACTATGGTGTCAATAGAACAACCTAAAGCCCCGCCCCCCAACATAGACGCATATATATACACACCGCCTGCACATTTCAAAGCGGCCCCTAAGGAGCATTATCGCCTTCGATGAGAGGCTCGAGCCCATTTCCAACAGGAATCGGAGGGTGGGAGTGTCAACTCGTTCTCCATCCCCCGGCAGTTCTGGTTATGCATCTCAAGATGCGCAGGAACAGGACCATATTCTGGCTCCTGGATGATTCATCAGCCCCTGTGGGCATCTTGGCTCTGGATCAGAACCCCTTTCCGGGTTCTCCCTACCCAGACTAGATACAAATCGGAATCTTCAGCTTCTGGTCCCCGACCAAGACCTGGGGTGCCGGGATGGACTTTATACCTCCATCTCTCAACCAACCCTCTGCCGGCGGGAAGCGAAGGGTTAACGCGGTAGGCGCTGCACACACCGCACCGCTAGGGGGCGCCGCTAACACGCCTCTCTGCGGTCACATGCTGGCGAGGGCGGGACTTAGCTCCAGACTGACCAATAGGAACAGGGAGCGGGGTCCCGGGACTACAAGTAACGGCGGCCGGGAGGGGGCTACGGGACCATGGGGCTTCTGACCATTCTGAAGAAGATGAAGCAGAAAGAGCGGGAGCTGCGGCTGCTAATGCTGTATCCTCCCGGACGCCGCCGAGGGTAGCGGGGCCCGCCGGGTGGGCGGAGCCGGGCGCGGGGGCGCGGCCGGTACCCACGGCCCGCGGTGCGTCACGCACGCGGCACTACCACTCCCCTGCGCGGGGGCCGGGGCGGGCCGTACCACTCCCGGCGCGGCCCGGGGAAGATGTGGTGCCCACGCTGCCCGTGTAGGTCTCCAGGCCGCCACCCGACTTGGGGTCCCTAGTGTCACGGGGAGGCGGGACGTCACCGATGAACGGTGGGGCCGAGCGTGAGCCGCCGTCCTCCCCGGCTCTTACCTCCTAGGCCCCGGCTGCATCCTCGAGGTTGGCCCCGCCGGGGCGTGAACCCCGTTGGCTACTGGTCCAACTGTCACACAGCCCCCCCCCACCCCCCCCGCAACCCCCTGCCAACCGAGCCGGAACGTTAACCGGTACCTGCGTCTCCCACTTCCACCCCCAGTGTGCGCTGTGCCTGGTCCCTTGAGCATCCAGGAACAGGCAGGGGCGAGGAGGGGTCATTACTGTGCACTTAAAACTTAACACTCATGTCTGTTTTTAGAGTCCTGAGAAAGATCATTCATTTGATAAGTATTTATTGAGCATCTACTATGTGTTAGGGGGCCTAGGTAAAACAGCAAAAGGCAAAAAAGCTGTGTTAAGGATAATCCGAGAGAAAAATGATAAAATATGTAGTGTGCGTGGAGAAGATTGGAGTTCAGGGTGGTCGAAGGACGCATTAAAGTGACTGTTGGGTAAAAACTTCAGGACGGTAGGGAGGAGCCCAGTAGACATCTGTTAAGTACAAAGGGCCTCGGGGAATACAACTGGCGTGTTCAAGGGAAGAAGCTGGGGAGCGCAGAGGGGCCGGAGAGAAGGAGGGGAGCCCATGAGCTGAGCCCAGTTAAGCAGCTGCATTAATGCGTAGGATGGTGGTTTGGACCAGGATGGAAGTAATGAAGTCATTTAGCTGGACGACATTTTTACTGTGCTGGGAGGAGTTGCTGGGAGTTGGAGTGAATGTTAGGCTGGAGGCAAAGCCAACCCTGATTCCTAGGTTTCCAGTCAGAGCACTGGGAAGGACGAGGAGCCAGTTGCTAAGATAGGAGAGGCTGGTCTAGTAGAGGAGCAGGTTCCCGAAAGACACTAACCCTGAGCTCTGTTTGGCCAGGTGAGGGACAGGTGAGTGGCAGCCATCAGCATAGAAATGATCAAGCCAGGTGTCCAGATCCTTGCATGACTGGGGGAGAGGACCAAGTAAGAATGGTGGTGTCACTGAAGGGCAGTGTGAAGGTCTTGGGGACCCCTGGCAAGAGAAGCCTTGATGAGTGGGTTTAAGACAGCAGGAAAGCCAGGCATAGTGCTGTTTGTCTTTAATCCATCCCAGCACTCAGGAGGCAGAAGCAGGAGATTGAGGCCAGCCTGGTTTACATGCACAGTTCCAAACCAGAGAGTGAGGTCCGCGTGCGCTCGCGCATACACATACATACACGCACGCACGATAGGAAAAGCAGGAAGATGGGGTTGGTGCAGTAGAGAGTGAACACCTACGTGTTCTGGGAGGTGCAGTGAAGGGAAGACATGAATGAATCCCAGATGGGGAGTGGACGGAGACAGGCTTTTCTGTTGCTGTATCCAGGTGGGAGGAACACATCGAGTTTGTGAGCTAGTGGGGAGATCCTCGGGGAAAGGAAGCGTGGATGGTGTTGGAAGGGCCACAACAGCCAGTGGCTGGCTTTCTGGGGTGGCAGGAGGGGCACTCCTTGCCCCTCACAGACGGGGTCACTGGGCCTGGCTCAGGTGGGCAGCAAGAGGCCCTAAGTGCAGAGCCTGCCCCTCCTCTCATCCTCCAAGTCAGGCTTTGGCTTCCCCAAGTATTAGAAGGACAGGTGGTGATTCTTACCTCTGGTGAGCCCGCCAGCAGGTACGTTCTCTGCAGCAGAGGCTGTGGGTCATTCCAGAAACAGATGTAGTTGCCACTTCTAGATATTTGCCCTTCCCTCTGTCCTCCAAAAAGCTGGGCCCATGTATTTCGGGCCTCAAGACCCTATACAACCTTCTCTAGCACCTTGCTGAAAGCTACTTCCTCCCAAGAATGACCTTTTAGAGATGTGCGCGCGTGTGTGTGTGTGTGTCTGGGTCTGGGATCCAAAGTAGCTAACTTCTTTCTGCTTTGTTCAGTCTCTACTAGTGTGTAAGCTTCATAAGAGCAGGGCCTTGGCCCATTAGCCTGAGGGGGCTTGGCAAATAGTAGGCATTCAGTCAGTATTTGCTGTATGAATTGTTTTGGTGGACAGAGATTATAAAATTCTATTTTGACACTTCCATGTTTGTCTCAATCCAAAAATGGGTCAGGCATGTACTCATTTCAGTAGATGGTAGGAAACAGCTAGTCTCTTAAGAGAGTGGCACTGTGGTGGCATGGCCTCCGACACTGTTCAGTGACTTCTCCTTAGCTGTGTGTCCCAGTGGCCTGGACAATGCTGGTAAAACAACCATTCTTAAGAAGTTCAACGGAGAAGATGTGGACACCATCTCCCCCACGCTAGGCTTCAACATCAAGACCCTGGAGCACCGAGGGTGAGAGGTGGCTGAAGAGCCCGTCTATGGGGCTGGGGCACAGGGCCAGGCCGACCCTCATTTCCTATACTGTGCCTAGATTTAAGCTGAACATCTGGGATGTGGGCGGCCAGAAGTCCCTGCGCTCCTACTGGAGGAACTACTTTGAGAGCACCGATGGCCTCATCTGGGTGGTGGACAGCGCCGACCGCCAGCGCATGGAGGACTGCCAGCGGGAGCTGCACAGTCTGCTGGTGGAGGAGGTGTGCCCCAGGCTTCCCCTGCACCAGGCTAGACACCTAGGGGGAGGAGGTGTGCCCCAGGCTTCCCCTGCACCAGGCTAGACACCTAGGGGGAGGAGGTGTGCCCCAGGCTTCCCCTGCACCAGGCTAGACACCTAGGGGGAGGAGGTGTGCCCCAGGATTCCCCCTACACCAGGCTACACACCTAGGGGGAGGAGGTGTGCCCCAGGATTCCCCCTGCACCAGGCTAGACACCTGGGGGAGGAGGTGTGCCCCAGGCTTCCCTTGCACCAGGCTAGACACCTAGGGGGAGGAGGTGTGCCCCAGGCTTCCCCTGCACCAGGCTAGACACCTGGTGGAGGAGGTGTGCCCCAGGCTTCCCCCTGCACCAGGCTAGACACCTGGGGGAGGAGGTGTGCCCCAGGATTCCCCCTGTACCAGGCTAGACACCTGGGGGAGGAGGTGTGCCCCAGGCTTCCCCTGCACCAGGCTAGACATCTCAGGGGAGGAGGTGTGCCCTGGGCTTCCCCCTGCACCAGGCTAGACTCCTGAGGGTCCATTCCTTCACTTTGCTGCATTGCTGTAGACTAGACATGGACTCGTGTCCAGTGGGTTTTACCCGGTCGCCACCCTGGGTGTCATGCCCAGCACTGGGAGCTGTGTCACCACTAGGCAGTGACAAAGCCCAGGGAGGCCCGGAGCTTGCGAAGAGTCTGACTGCTGTGTAGGCTCAGCCTCCACTTCCACATCCCAAAACAAGACAATAATTAGGCTAACCTTGTCATTTGTTGTCTGGGCCAAAGCACCTTTGGTTGTTGTTGAGACTGTCCCTGGCCTCCAACTGGCTTTGTGTGTAGCTGAGGCTGGCCCTGGGCTCCTGATCCTCCTGCTTCTGCTTCCCAAATACTGGGATTACAGGTGTGTGCCACCACACTCAGATTCTCCTTTATCAAATACTTATTTTGATTTTTTCTTTCTTTCTTTCTTTCTTTCTTTCTTTCTTTCTTTCTTTCTTTCTTTCTTTTCCTTCCTTCCTTCCTTCCTTTTCTTTTCTTTCTTTTCTTTCACTTTCTTTCTTTCTTTCTTTCTTTTTCTTTCTTTGTATTGTCTGCATGTAGATTTGTGTACCTGTGTCCTGCAATGCCATGGAAGTCAGAAGAGGGCGTCAGATTCCCCTGGAACTGGAGTTAAAGATTGTTCTCAGCCGCCATGTGGGTGCTGGGGATTGAACCCGGGTCCTCTACAAGAGCAGTCAGTGCTCTCAACTGCTAGGCCATTTCTCCAGCCCCAGATTTTTTTTTTTAGCTTCAGATTTTATATGGATTTTACCCATTTTTCCACTAATGTGTTCTCTGTTCCAGGTCTTGAGTCAGGGTTCCACACTTTAGTTAGTGAAGACAAGGGTGCCTTTGAGAGAAAGCGGGCTCTGGTGACAGCTGCATGCAGCAGGCCAGGGCACTCGGCACACTCATTCTCTATACATGTCAGGACATGAGCTCTAAGCAGGCCCAGGCCAAGCTACAGAGGGCCCAGGGATCACCTTATCTACCCCCTCCCTCATTACGGATGAGGACACACCCATGGAAGGGAAAGGTGCCCACCAGGTGGTCACCAGCTGGTGCCCAAACCCCCCTGGGGCTTCAGGGGCTTGTTCCATTCTGCCCACCCCACCTGGGGCCTCTTCCAGCAGCACAGGGCCCTGCCCTGCCCCTGCATGCTGCCTGCCGACCCTGAGGAGGGTCGGGCTATCTTCCCAGCCCCACCCCTTCCTACCCCCATCTTCTCTCCTCAGCGCCTAGCTGGAGCGACCCTCCTCATCTTCGCCAACAAGCAGGACCTGCCTGGAGCGATGTCCTCCAGCGCCATTCAGGAGGTGAGCAAGGCAGGTCCCGAGGAAAGGGAAGGGCTGTCTAGAGTACTTGCATTTATACCCATGTTTGTTTAGTTTACTTTGGTTTTCTGAGATAGGGTTTTGGTAGCTGTGGCTGGCCTCAGACTCACTGTGTAGCTGGAGGTGACTTTGAACTCTGGATTCCCCTGCCTTCGCCTCTGAGTGCTGAGACTACAGCTGTACGCCACTGTGCCCAGTTTCTGCAGTCCTGGGGCTCAGGCCCAGGGTCTTGTGCTAGTACTCCTCTACTGAACTCAGTATTTCCCCAGGGTTTATATTTTTATTTTTGAGAGAGGTCCCTGTAGCCCCAGCTGCCCTAGAACATGCTATGTATGTAGAACAGGCTGGCCTTGAACTCAGAGATCCGCCTGCCTCTGCCTCCCCAGTGCTGGGATTAAAGGTGTACACCACCACGGCTGGCAGTAATTTATTATTATTTTTTTTCTTTTTTGGTCTTTTTGAGACAGGGTCTCCCTGTAGTCCCAGTTGGCCTAGAACTCACTATGCAGACCAGGGTGGCTTTGAACTCACAGAGATCTGCCTGCCTCTGGTTTCCAAGTGCTGGAATTAAAGGCACGCGCTACCATGCCCAGCTTGAAGCCTGAATCTTATTGGTTATTCTAGTGTTCAGATGCCACAGTGAGAAACAGCAAGGCTAAAATAATATTTTTTTTATTTATTGGTTTGAGACAGGGTCTCGTGAGCCCAGGCTGGCCTTGGGCTCCTGACCCTCCTGCCTCCGCCTCCCAAATGCTAGGATTATGGGTGTACGACCCCATGCCTGGATTTAGGATCCTGGGGCTGTTACTTAGGAGCTCTCTGAGTTTAGGGTTCCACCGTGGCAACATGGAACATGGCACCCCTGGCTCCCGAGGCAGGAAGAGGCCACAGGCGGCTTCCGTAGGGCCCTGCAGGGCCTGTCCTGATGTTCAGGGACCATGTTGCTTGTGTGTGACTGAGGAGTGGCGGTGGCAGGCAGCCCCTCCTGAGTCCTGGGGAAGGACAGGCCGCTGGTCCCAGCAGCTCCTTCTGTCCGCAGGCCCTGGAGCTGCCGTCCATTCGCACCCACCACTGGCGCATTCAGGGCTGCAGTGCCGTCACCGGGGAGGACCTGCTGCCTGGCATCGACTGGCTCCTCGGTGACATTTCCAGTCGTGTCTTCACCGCTGACTGAGCGTCTTTGATGTCCCCAGCTTGCAGTCCAGGCCCCTGCCATCACCAGACACCAGCGGGGGTGGGCACCAGTGGTCCAGACTAACACTCCCCACCCTGCTGTGACCCACTGCCCCCACTGCCCCCGCTGCCCCCCCTGCTGCCCCCA
>VZQC01011847.1:1540828-1618133 GCA_009823505.1 Rhizomys pruinosus
CCCCCACTGCCCCCGCTGCCCCCCCTGCTGCCCCCACTGCCCCCACTGCCCCCACTGCCTGCTGCTGCTCCTGGGCGAGGGCTGACACCCTGGCTCCTGAAGTGGCCTATGGCTGCCATGCCAAGAGGAAAGGGCTGGGGGGCTGCCTGCTGCTATTGAGGTCCTGGGTGCCGCCTCCCCCGACAGAATAAAGCATTCCTTGCTGGTTCCTGGCTGAGTCATGTGTGAATTGCCAGCTTTGCAGCTTTCTTGGGATGAAGAGTCCAGGGTGGACTGTCTGGCAGAGGGATAACTACTCTTCTGCCAAAGAAATGTGCAGAGCTGTGGGGCTCAGCACGTGGCTGCAGCTGATCCCATCTCCAAGACACCAGGCGGGCTTCTCGGAGGAGGAGGTGACACTAAAGCCAGGAGTGAACAAGAGAAAGGTCTCTGGCAAGAAAAGGGTTGGCAGTCCCTCATTGGTGTGAACTGGAAAAAGGGACTTGCCTGCAGATTAGGGCCCAGACCCTTAAAATTCATTCACCAACTCAACATCGCAGCCAGAGAAATGGTGCAGTGGACAGCGTGCACAGTATAGGAAACTCGGACAGGAACAGAATTGCAACAGAACATGAAAGAGCTTGGGAACTGGGAGGGGCATGGACTCTGGGCTGGGTGCTGAGCAGGGCGGGGACCTGGCAGGGTGGGGAAGGAGGGTGGCTACCCTGTGGGGCTGACTACAAGAAGCAAGGCCACCCTAGGGCCTCAACCCAAGCAGCCAGTCACAATGTCTTCTGTGCACCTGCCGTGGGTCTCAGCCACTGCCAGCTCTGCTGGCTCTACCTGTGGCCCAGTGCAGGCAAGGACACCCACGTCCAGTAGAGCAGCATGCCCTCCACAGGCCAAGCTGAGCCTCCAGATACAAGGCTGCCCCAACACCCCTCCCCCTAACAGGGACCTGAACTCACCACCCGCCCCCTGAATCCTACGAAAGTCCCAGCCTTGCCATCTTCGGTTGTGTTTGGAGTTGAAGTGCCAGGGCACAGCTGGCTGGCCTCACGGTCCTGATGCCACCAAGCCTGATGGACAGTGGGTATGTGTGAGGGGTTCCCCGAAGGAAAGTGGGATGGTTTAGGGAAGGTGAGGACAGGCTGACCATTCACTCAGGACTTCCATCCCGCCACTTCCTCAGAGCAGAGGCTGGTGTCAGAACACAAACTCCTCCAGAACCTGCCCTCCCTCCTCCTCTCACTCTCTGGCTGATTAAATTGCACACCAGGCATCTAGGAGCAGATCAGAGCGGGAGCAGCAGCAGGGGGGGACACTGGCCACAGAACTGGACATGAGCCGCAGGCTTGTTCACTCATCTGTGTTTCCTTTGGGTTGACATTTTTTATTTATTTTTCTGTGTATGAATGTACTATCTGCATGCAGGTCTGTGCACCCGTGTCGTGCAATGCCGCGGAGGTCAGAAGAGGGTGTCGGATTCCCCTGGAACTGGAGTTCTCCTGGAATTGGAGTTACAGACGGTTCTCAGCCGCCATGTGGGTGCTGGGGATCGAACCCGGGTCCTCTGCAGTAGCAGTCGGCGCTCTTAACAACCAGGCCATCTCTCCGCGGTTTTGCCCACGTAGGTTGAGCGCCTGTAGAATCTGATGCAAGAGCTGCCGGCGGCTTGTTGGACATCGGTGACCGCGCCCGCCTCACCACTACGACCCGCCGTTTTATTGAGCGTTCCCCCACACTTCGATCCCGCCTCCTTATCTCTCGACTGGATCTTCCCACTTTTTCGGCCGCCCTCCCCCGCATCTCACCGGAACCACATTGGCCCGCGACCCCGAGACGTCCCCCCCTTTCCTCCTCTGACAATCACACAATTCCAGGAGAAACTCAGTTCCAGGGGAATCCGAAAAGCTTCCACAACTCTCTTCTGACCTCCTGCGGCATTGCACGACAACGGGTGAACAAACTGACATGCAGGAATGTACCATTCATACACAAAGAAATAAATAAAATTAAAAAAAAAAAAAAAAAAAAAAAAAGATGCTCACTGACCTTAGCCAAAGTGAAAACTTGTGTATGCACGCGAATGTGTGCGCGCGCGCGCGTGTGTGTGTGTGTGTGTGTGTGTGTGTGTGTGTATGTGTGTGTATGTGTGTGTGTTGAGGTTTTTCCTATCCCAGTCTGGCTTTGAACTCGCCATCAGCCAGGCTGGTGCTGACTTGACCCCTCTGCTCCCATCCCCTGCCTGCTGGCTCATGGGCCTGTGCCATCTCATGAAGAAAATCAGTCTGTCTTATGTCCTCAGCTTTCTTGCGTAGAGCAGAACTGGAGCAGAACTGGCCCTTCTCTTCGCTTCCTGAGGCCTACATCCTGTCAACCTCATCGTGAGCAAACACACCCAGGTCCCCCAGACACACAGTGGCTCTGCTACACACTGCTGCTGACAGCTGCCTGACCTGTCTGGCTGTTTCTCCACCTGGGGACATGGAAGGACACTGTCTGCTAAGGACGTCAGAGGACCAAAAGCGTTGGAGACTAGTGTGTCCTTAGCGCTGAGTTTCAGCTCTGGTAGGATTTGAACCACCAGGCACTCAAGCATTCAGCCACCGGGAACTCAGTCATTCATTGGGAGTTGGGAGTCACACCATATGCCAACTCCCTGCCCCAAGGGTTCTGAGCAAGCAGCACCTTGGAGGGAGATGGTGAATTAGGTGAGAGGCCAACAAATAGCCAGGCTGCGGTCATCACAGGGCTGTGGGTAGAGAGCAGGTGCCGAGGCCCGGCACCACCACAGAGACAGTTGGCAAGAAATGTGGCACGCGATGCAGCTGCCACCTCTCCCTGCTGCACCTGGCATCTCCTGTGCCCAGACTGGTGAAGCTGAGGGGGGGATGAGGCCAGGAGCTGCATCGCTCTAAATGGAAAGGGGCTTGGAAAGAGCAGGAAGAAAGAAGGGGACAGGGAGTCCGGCCTGGCGGTGCACATCTGTAGTCTCAGCATTCAGGAGACAGAGTCAGGTGGATCTCCGAGTTCCAGCCCAGCTTAGTCTACATAGCAGGCTTCTGGATAGCCAGGGCTACATTGTGAGACTGTCTCAAAGCAGAACAACCAAACACAGGGCCTTATGGGGGCTAAGGAAATACTCTATCAGTGAGTCACATCACCAGCCCAATAAAAAGAGAAATAGGAGGGGCTGGAGAGATGGCCTAGCGGTTAAGAGCACCAAAGCTCTTGCAGAGGACCTGAGTTCGATCCCCAGCACCCACATGGCGGCTGAGAACCGTCTGTAACTCCAATTCCAGGAGAACTCCAGTTCCAGGGGAATCCGAGACCGTCTTCTGTCCTCCGAGACATTACACGACATGGGTGCACAAACCTACATGCAGACAGTACATTCATACACATAAAATAAATAAATAAGAAATGTAATCAATTACTGAAATAGATTTCTTTTTAAAAATAAAAAAAAAGAAATAGGAAAAAAAAGAACAATGTGGTAGATACCAGCCCTACACGGTGGCTCACAGGGATCAAATTTAGGTTATTAGGCTTGGTGCAAGCACCTTTACCTGCCGAGCCATTTCTCTAACCCTGCTTATTTGTACTTATATTGTTCATTTTGTTTTTGTTTTGAGACAGAGTTCCACTATGTAGCCCTGGGTGGCCTGGAACTCACTGCGTAGACCAGGCTAACCTTGAACTCACATAGAGATCTGCCTGCTTCTGCCTCCTGAGTGCTGGTTTAAAGGCATGTGCCGCCATGCTTGGCCCTGGCTTCCCTCCTCCCTTGTTTGGTCCCCTTTTTAGAGACAGGATCTCATTGTGTAGCCCCAGCTGTCCTGGAACTCACTATGTGGACCAGGCTGGCCTCAAACTCACAGAGACCCTCCTGCCTCTCCTCCCCAGTGCTGGGATTAAGGAGTGTGCCATGGCAGGCTTTCAAGGGATCTTTTTTTTTTCCCCATCTTTTTGAGACAGGGTCTCCCTGTAGCCCCAGCTGTCCTGGAACTCATTCTGTAGACCAGGCTGGCCTTGAACTCACAGAGATCCGCCTGCCTCTGCCTTCCAAGTGCTAGGATTAAAGGAGTGCGCTACCACGCCTGACTTCAAGGGATCTTTTTTTTTTTTTTTTTTTTTGAAAGAAGGTGGGACAGGGAGTCGGCCTGGCGGTGAACACAGCGGTAGTCTCAGCATTCAGGAGGAACAGAGTGCAGGTGGATGCTCCGAGTTGCCAGCCCAGCTTATTAGGCGAATAGCAGGCTTCTGGATAGCCAGGGCGACATGTGAGGACTGTCCTCAAAGCAGAACAACCAAACACAAGGGCCTTATGGGGGCAAGGAAATACTCTATCAGTGAGTCCATCACCAGCCCAATAAAAAGAGAAGAAGGAGGGGCTGGAGAGATGGCCTCTAGTGCGTTTAAGAGTGCACCCAAAGCTCTTGCAGAGGACCTGAGTTTCGATCCCGCACCACCCACATGGCGGCTGAGACCCGTCTGTAACTCCAATTTCCAGGAGAACCTCCAGTTCCAGGGGAATCCGGATCCGTTCTGTGTCCTTCCGATGACCATTACACGACACATGGTGCACCAACCTACATGCAGGGACAGTACATCATACACTAAATAATCTAATAAGAAAGCCTCCAACCAAAAAAAAAAATACTAAATAATTCTTTTAAAATCAGAAAAAAAAAGAATAGGACAAAAAAGAACCAATTTGGTAGATACCAGCCCTACACGGTGGCTCACAGGGATCAAATTTGGTTTATTAGCTTGGTGCAAGCACCTTTCCGATTTTTATTTTTTTTTTTTTTTTTCCTCTTTTTTTTTTTGTTCTTTTGTCTTTTGTTTTGAGACAGCGTTCCTATGTGCCTAGGGTGGCCGGAACCTCACTGCTCTAGAACCAGGCAACCTTTGAACTACACATAGAGATCTGCCTGCTTTCTCTGCCTCCCTGATGCTGGTTTAAGGGCATGTGCCGCCATGCTTGGCCCTGGCTTCCCTCCTCCCTTGTTTGGTCCCCTTTTTAGAGACAGGATCTCATTGTGTAGCCCAGCTTGCCTGGAACTCACTATTGGACCAGGCTGGACTCGCAAACTACCACAGAGACCCTCCTGCCTCTGACTCCCCAGTGCTGGATTAGGGAGTGTCCATGGCAGGCTTTCAAGGGATCTTTTTTTTTTTCCTTCCCTCAAAAAAAATTTTTTTGAGACAGGGTCTCCCTTAAGCCCCAGCTGTCTGGACTCCTATGTGACCAGGCTGTCCTTGAAACTCACAGAGAGTCCCCTGCCCTGCCTTCCAGAGTGCTAGGATTAAGAGATGGCTACCAAACACGCCTGCTTTCAAGGGATCTTTTTATTTTTNGTTTTTGTAATAGTGTGATAATGTATTGTCTGCATGCAGGTTCTGTGCCCAACCGTGTCGTGGCATCCGCGGTCAGAAGAGGGTTCCGCGGATTCCCCTGGAACTGGAGTTACTCCTGGAATTGGATGATTACAGACAGCGTCTCTTAGACCCTCAAGGGATCTTTTAATATCCACCCTTGCCCATTTGGAGATGGGATTTCTAGTGCTGGAGGAACGCGCTCAGATCTATGTGCTCAGTGACAGTAGTTTTGATGTGTTTTCCATCCTATCCTGGATTTGACCTAGTGTTGGGTTTTCACAAACCTGTGTTCTGCCAGCAAGCCCCTTGTACAAAAGCCACATTGTGGTAGATTCTGTCACAAACATCCCTTTCTGTAGACGAAAAGCAGTCAAGGTAGTGTCTGTACACTCTGTAATCCAGTCACTTGGTGAAGTGGTGGCAGGAGGAACAGAAGTTCAAGGCAACCTTGGCCACATAAGTGGAGTTCAAGGCCGGCCTGAGCTATATGGAGTGCCCATACCCCCCCAAAAAAAGCACTACAAGGGAAATCCAAAAGGCGACGAGTGTTGGGACTGCTCTGTCTCCATCGTCTTTTCTTCACATGGTTGCTTTCTTCCCATGCTTCTCTGGGGGAGACAGACAGTTCCCCCAGGGAAGGTAGGGATTCATTGGGTCCGGACTGGCATATATTGGACACAATAAACGTTAACTTGGGTGGATTAGGTCCCGGCCAGCAACTCAGGAGGCTGACGAGCAAGAGATGCTTGAACTAGTTAGCTGGGCATATAGTGTAAGACCCAGCTCATAAAATAATAAACAAAAAGTTGGGTAGATGTAAACCAGAGAAAGCAGAAGAGAAGTCACTCGCGATCTGTGAGGAGGGTTTACGCTGGGACAGGTGGCTTCAATACCAGCGGGCAAAACCTGCCCAACCAATCCTACCTCTCTAATCACCAAGGTTTACGCCTTACCAATGGCAGAGAACTTTCAGACACTCCCTTAACCACGCCCCCGGACAGAGAACCTGAGTGTCATTTGCTACCAGCTCCCTAGGCTCCAGGCTGTAGGGCGCAGGCCCGGCCTGGCCGGTGGCAGGCAGAGGCCGAGCCCGAGGGGCGGGGGCGACGAGCACCGGGGAGGAGGCCGTTGGCCAGCTCGCTCCAGCTACCCTCGTCATGTTCGCGCCAAGACAAAGGATGACTTCCCTGCGTCACTACAACAGTCTCCGACCCCAGGACCCACCCAAGGGCTACACGGAGTACAAAGTGACCGCGCAGGTGAGGTGGGACCCACTGGGCACCTTACCCTTTTAAGTTGCCAGGGGCCGGTGTTTTACCTTAAGGCGAGGAGCCGCAGGAAAATCGCTTTTAGGCCGGCAGAAATTGGTTTCCCCTTTAAGGGGAGCCTGGTGAAGTCCGCTTCCTGGGCCAAGGAAGAACTCTTGTCTTTTCCTTTTTTTTTTTTTTTTTTTTTTTTTTTTTTTTTTAAATTTATTTATTTCTGTCTGTGATCAATGTACTGTCTGCATGCGGTTCTGTGCAACCCGGTAGTCGTGCAAATGCCCGCGGTAGGTTAGAAGAGGGTCTCGGTTCCCCTGGAATGAAGAAGTTTCCTCTGGAATTGGAGTTTCTACGTCTTTTCGCTTTTCTTTTATGATGGGCTGTCTGGGATCGAACCCGGGTCTCCTACTGGAAGAGCGGCGCGGCTCTTAAAAACGCTCAGGCCACCTCTCCAGCCCCGACTCTTGTGCTTTCTTAAAGGGCGTGGACCGCCCCTGGAGCCCCGCCTGGTGAGTGGATCCGCACCGCCCTAGTGTGTCTGGAAGAGGTAGCGAGAATTTCTGTAAACCAATGGGAACGCCCTGGCTTAACCCAAATATTAGCTCTCTAACCCCTTGGAATAACCTTTATTTATTGGCTCTTCTTGATACGTAAAAACCCTCTATTCAAAGGGACTGTATATAAAAGAAAAAATAAAACCTAAATATTTAATAAAAAAATAAAAAAAAAAAAAAAAAAAAAAAAAAAAAAAAAAAAAAAACCGGGCGTGGGGTGGCACGCCTTTAATCATTAGCACTTGGGAGGCAGAGGAAGGCTACGATCTTTGTGAGTCACAGGCCGGCTGGTCTACAGAGTGAGTTTCCAGGACAGCGGGATACGGGGAGCCCCTGTCTTGAAAACAACAAAAACAAAAACCAAAAAAAAACGTAATTCAAAACGGATCTGAAGCAAGAATCCATCTTCGCGACTATCTCAGTCAATAAAGACTGAAGGTAATGTTTGAACATAAATGAGCAGCATAGCAGACAGAGGAAACTAGACAAAATAATGAATAAAATGGCAACAAGATAATTTTTATTTTAGAATTTTATTCAAGACCAGTAACCAGGAGAGAACCATTCTGCTGGGGTACAGGCTTAAGGGAAGAATTGGTATAACATATTTTCTGGTAGCTTAAAATTCATGGCAGGATTTGTGGTTGTGCACTCCTTTAATCCCACAGCACTCCACTGACAGAGAGGCAAGTCCATCTCTATTGAGTTCTATCAGTCTGGTCTACATAGTAGTTCCAGGCATGCCAGGGCCACTAGTGAGCTTGACTCAAAAGAAAAACAAAACAAAGCAAAAATAAATAATTTTTAAAATAAAATTTGTCAAATCGAGGGCACTATTTAACTGGTACATCAGTCCACTGTTTAATGAAGAGGAAACATAAAAGACCTCCTAGGTGCCAATAATTTTTTTTTTTGGTCTTTTGTTCGAGACAGGGTCTCCTCTTAGCCCCAGCTGTCCTGGAACTTACTCTGTAAGACCAGGCTGGCTCTTGAACTCACAAAGAATCCGCCTGCCTCTGCCTCCCAAGTGCATAGGATTTCTTAAAGGCCGTGCGCCACCACGCCCTGGTTTAAGAATCCACTGGATGTTTTAACTAGTGCTTCACCAACAAATAATTTATGATTTTCCATGCCAAAAAAATACAGTCAGAATAAAACTGCTCCCAGGGGAAGATGGCCAGAGGGGTGGGAAGGGCTGTGAAAGGGTTATGACTTTTTCTTACTTTGTTTTTACTGTTCTCTACCGTGTCCCCACTGGCCTGGCATAACCTTTCAACAACCCTTCACTTCGCTGGAAAGGAATATCCCACGCGAGTCTGGGGACTGATGATTTATGGGCCGAATGGCCTCCTGGGCTCTCCTGTATGAGAAGGGCACACGCCTTTAATCCAAGCACTGCAGGAAAGCAGAAGCAGGGGACCCCTGTGAGATGAGCACCAGCCTGGTTCTACATAGGGAGTGTTTGGGGTAGCTGGGCCTGGGCCTATAGGGAGACCCTGTCTCAAAATAACTAAAAATAATATGAAAAAAAAATAAATTGCTCACAGGGGCTGGAGAGATGGGCCTAGTGGTTAGAGCGCAGCTGTCTTGCAGAGGACCCCGTTTCGAATCCCCAGCAAAACCACGTGGTGGCTGAGAACAGTCCTGTAACTCCAATATCCAGGAGAACCAATCCAGTTCCGATCCAGGGGAAACCAGACCCCCTTCTTCTGACCTCCTCGGCATTGCACAACACGGGTGTACACAACCTCAATGCAGACAGTACATCCTACAAATAAATAAATCAAATAAATAATCGAATAAATAAATAACATAAATAAACAATTGCTCAAAGGCTCAGTCCACTGTCTTTTGAGGGGACTCAGGCAGTCCCTGGGGCTTCAGCCTTTGAAGGTTGATGTTCTTGGGGTGGGCTCTGTTCTCACTGCTTCTGACTTTTTCTTTTTCAGTTCAAATCTCAAAGAAGGACCCAGAGGATATCAAAGAGGTGAGGCTTCTGGGGGGGAGGGGACTGTTGCTGTGTACAGATCTGGCATCTCAGGGAACAGCTTATAACTTCAAGGAACCACCATTGAATACCTGTCCCCACTGGGTATGTGGAAGTCCACTTTTTTTGGGGGGAGGGTTCTTTTGAGACAGGGTCTCCCTTTCAGTCTCCAAGATGGTCGGAGGCTCGCTAGAGACGAGGCGGGCCTACCCTGCCTCCAATGACCCCATCACAGTCTCACTGCCTCTTTTTTTTTTTTTGTATGTGTATGAATGTATTGTCTGCATGCAGGTCTGTGCACCGTGTCGTGCAATGCCGCGGAGGTCAGAAGAGGGTCTCGGATTCCCCTGGAACTGGAGTTCTCCTGGAATTGGAGTTACAGACGGTTCTTAGCCCTCAAGGGATCTTTTATCCACCCTTGCCCATTTGGAGATGGGATTTCTAGTGCTGGAGGAACGCGCTCAGATCTATGTGCTCAGTGACAGTAGTTTTGATGTGTTTTCCATCCTATCCTGGATTTGACCTAGTGTTGGGTTTTCACAAACCTGTGTTCTGCCAGCAAGCCCCTTGTACAAAAGCCACATTGTGGTAGATTCTGTCACAAACATCCCTTTCTGTAGACGAAAAGCAGTCAAGGTAGTGTCTGTACACTCCTGTAATCACAGCACTTGGGAGGTGGTGGCAGGAGGAACAGAAGTTCAAGGCCAACCTTGGCTACATAGTGGGTTCAAGGCCGGCCTGAGCTATATGAGAGTGCCCCTCCCCCCCAAAAAAAGCAGCTAAGGGAAATCCAAAAGGCGACGAGTGTTGGGACTGCCTCTGTCTCCATCTCTTTTCTTCAGCATGGTTTGCTTCTCCCATGCTTCTCCTGGGGGAGCAGACAGTTCCCCCAAGGGAGGTAGGGAATTCATTGGGTCCGGACTGGCATATATTGGACACAATAAAACTTGGGTGGATTAGGTCCCGGCCAGCAACTCAGGAGGCTGAAGCAAGAGGATTGCTTGAACCTAGGTTAGCCTGGGCAATATAGTGAAGACCCTAGCTCAAAATAATAAACAAAAAGTTGGGTAGATGTAAACCAGAGAAAGCAGAAGAGAAGTCACTCGCGATCTGTGAGGAGGGTTTACGCTGGGACAGGTGGCTTCAATACCAGCGGGCAAAACCTGCCCAACCAATCCTACCTCTCTAATCACCAAGGTTTACGCCTTACCAATGGCAGAGAACTTTCAGACACTCCCTTAACCACGCCCCCGGACAGAGAACCTGAGTGTCATTTGCTACCAGCTCCCTAGGCTCCAGGCTGTAGGGCGCAGGCCCGGCCTGGCCGGTGGCAGGCAGAGGCCGAGCCCGAGGGGCGGGGGCGACGAGCACCGGGGAGGAGGCCGTTGGCCAGCTCGCTCCAGCTACCCTCGTCATGTCGCGCCAGACAAAGGATGACTTCCTGCGTCACTACACAGTCTCCGACCCCAGGACCCACCCCAAGGGCTACACGGAGTACAAAGTGACCGCGCAGGTGAGGTGGGACCCACTGGGCACCTTACCCTTTTAAGTTGCCAGGGGCCGGTGTTTTACCTTAAGGCGAGGAGCCGCAGGAAAATCGCTTTTAGGCCGGCAGAAATTGGTTTCCCCTTTAAGGGGAGCCTGGTGAAGTCCGCTTCCTGGGCCAAGGAAGACTCTTGTCTTTCTTTTTTTTTTTTTTTTTTTTTTTTTTTTTTTTTTTTTTTTTTTTTTTTTTTTTTTTTTTTTTTTTTTTTTTTTTTTTTTTTGTTTTTTTTCCTTTTATTTTTGATTTAGTTGTTTTTTGTTTTGGTTTTGGATTTTTTTTTTTTTTTTTTTTTTTTTTTTTTTTTTTTTTTTTTTTTTTTTTTTTTTTTTTTTTTTTTTTTGGGGGTGTTTGTTTGTTGTGTTTTGTTGTGTGTGTGATGTGTGTTTCTTTTTTTTGGGAGCTGGTGTTCTTGGGGTTGTTTGTTTTTTGGTGGTCGTATCTGGGTCTTGGTGTGGTATGTTGGTGTTGTGTTGTTTTTTGGCTAGGGGGTTTTATTCGTGTGTTTTTGGTTATAGTGGTTGCTTGTCGGTTGGGTTGTGTTTAGGGCGTTGGGGTTTGTGTGTGTTATGGTTTGGTGGTCGTGGTGTTGGTGGGTTGTTGGCGTGAGTGTGGTGTTTTGGTTGTGTGCTTGTTGTGGTTGTTTTGTGTGTGTTGGCTTGGGTCTGGATTTTTGCGAGGCTTTTTTGGTTTTGTTGTTCTTTGCTTTTTTTTTTTTTTTTTTTTTTTTTTTTTTTTTTTTTTTTTTTTTTTTTTTTTTTTTTTTTTGTGGGGTTTTTTGTGGTTGTTGTTTTTTGTGTTGATTTTTGTTTTTGTGGTTTTTTCTTTTTTTTATGTTTGTGACGTTTTGTTGTGTGTGTTTGTTTCTTTTGGTGGTCCGTGGCATTTTAATTTTGGGCTTTTTGTTATTTTTTGGTGGGTAGTTCTTATTTGTTTTTATTCTTTTTTTTAATCCTAGGGTCTTAGGTCTATTTTGTCTTTTGTTAGAATAGCAACACCTGATTTATTTGTTTGTTTGTTGTTGTTGTTTTTGTTAATCTTTGTTTCTGTGGTAGTTTTTTTTTTTGGTGGTGTGGGGTCAGTGTGTTGTGTTGTTTTTTCTTTTTTTGTGGTTGTTGCTTTTATTTTTTTTTATCAGGTTTTTTTTGTTGTGTGTTTGTTTTTTTTTTTAATTTATTTTTAAGTTTTTCAAATTCTTTACTTGAGCATTTCAGTTTTTTTGTTTTATATTGTTTTTTTTTGGGTTTTTTTTTGGTTGTATTTGTTGTGTTCGGGGTGCTTGTATGGAGGCGGTGGGGTTTGTGGGGGTTGCCGGCTGTTCGGGTATGAGGGATGGGGTTTAGGGGAGGGGTTTTGGTGTTATGTTGGATTGCTCCTTGTTGTTTCGTTGTTGTTTCTGGGGTTTTGGGTGGTTGTCGTGTTTGTGTTTGGGCGTTGGGGGTGTGGTCGCTGTGGGGTGGTTTGCGGTGGCGTTTGTGGGGCGTTGTTGTAGCATTGTGATTGCGTGGAGTGTTTTTGGGGGTATAGTGTGTTGGTTTTAGCTGCTTTGGTGTTGGGGTTTGTATGGGTGATTGTGGGTAGATTTGTGCGGTTCTTTGTTGGGCTTGTGTTCCTTTGGTGGGGTCATGCACTGTGTGGGGGCGTTTAGTTAGTCTTAGTGCTGTGTGGTGTGGTGGGGTGGTGTGGTGTTGTTGTGGTGGTGTGTAGCGTCGGTTTGGGGGGTTGTTGGCGGGGGGTGTTGAGCAGTGCATGGTTTGGGTGTTTTGGTCGTTGTGAGTTGGAGGGCGGTATTTTACTGCTAGCTGTGTCTTGGGGGTGGGGTGCGGGGATGTGTCGGGCGGGCGTGGGGGCGGGGGTCGGGGGGGGGGCGGTGCGGGTGGGGGGGGGCGCTGGGGAGGGCGGGGGAGAGGGAGGGAGGACCGAGGGTGGGGTGTTGTGGTGTGGTGGTGTGGGGGGGTGGGAGCGGGGGTAGCGGGGGGGGGGGGGGAGGGGGTTGTGGGGGAGGGTTGTGGGGCGAGTGGGGGGGGGGGCGGTTGGGGAGGGGGAGGGTGTCTGGGGGCGGGGGGTGGGGGGGGGGGGGCTTGAGGGGCTGGGGGGGGCGGTGGGGGTGGGAGGGGGGCGGTGGCGGGAGGGAGGGGGGGGGGGGGAGGGGGGAGGGTTGGGGCGCGCGCGCTAGGGGTTGCGAGTTTACGTACTGTGCCTGGGCGGGGTGATCTTCGCGTAGGGCGAGGGTGGGCGAGGGTGGACAGGGGTGGGGGGGTCGGCGGTGGGGGTGGGCCCTTGGGTGCACGTGGGTTGTATGATATCAACAAGAATCCGTCGCACTGAGATAGTGGGCGGAGGGGGCGGGGGGGGGGGGGGGTGTGGGGTGTGGGGCGGGGGGTGGGGGTGTGGGTGGGGGTGGGGGGGCGAGGGGGGGGGGGGGGGGTTTGGGGGTGTCGTGTCTGGGCGGTTTGGGCGGGAGTTGGGGGGTGTGTGTGGTGGGGGCGAGGGGGGGGGGGGGGGGGGGGGGGGGGCGGGTGTGGTGGGGGGTGGGGGGGGGAGGAGGTGGGTGTGGGGGCTGCGGGGGTGGGGAGGGGGGGGGCGGGGGGGTGGTGGGGCGGGGAGGGGGTGGGGTTTGGGAGGGGGGATGGCGGGAGGGGGGAGTGGGGGGGGGGGAGGGGGTGGGGTGGATAGGGGTGGGGAGGGGGGGGGCGGGCGGGGAGAGAGAGAGAGAAAAAAAAGGAGGGGGGGGGGTGGTGGGGGGGGGTGGCGGAGGGGAGGATTGTGTGTGGTGGGGCGGTGGTGTCCTGTGGGGGTGTGGGGTTGTTGGGGTAGGTGGGGGGGGGGATGGGTGAGGGGGACGTGGGGGGAGAGGGAGTAGGGGGGTAGGGGTGGGAGGCGGGGCGGGGTGCGCGGGGGGGGGCGGGGGCTGGGGATGTGGTGGGGGGGTGGCGGTGGGGAGAGGGGGGAGGTGGGGGGATTGACAGGGCGTCGCGCGGTGAAGTTAGGGGGGGTGGTGTGGGTGTGGGGTGGAGGGTTGAGGGGCGGGGGGGGGAGTGCGGAGGGGGGGTGGGGGGGGCGATGGGGGGGGGGGTGCAGTGAGGGAGGAGGGGGGGGTGGTGGCTGAGGGCTGACAGGGTTGAGGTCTGTGCGGGGGGTGGGGAGGTGGAGGAAGGAAGGAGGGGGGGCGGGAGCGAGGCGCGGTGCGTGCGGGGTGTGTGGGGGGGCCGTGGGGAGCGGTAGATTGGGGGGGGGTGGGATTGGGGGGGCTGTGGGTCTGGGGTGTGGGGGGGTAGTGGGGAGGGGGCGGGGCGGGTGTGTGGGGGGGTGCTTGGGTGTGGGGGGGGGGTAGGTTGGGGGGGCGTGCGGGTGGGGGGGCTGGGGGGGGGGGGGGGTGGGGGGGGGCGGGGTGGCGGGGGGGGGGAGGGGGGAGGGGTGGGTGGGTTAGTGGGGTGGTGTGCGGTGGAGGGCGGGCGCGGGGGGGAGTGCGGGATGGTAGGTTGGCGGGGGCGGGGCGGGGGGGGGGGGGGGGGGGGGGGGGGCGGGGAGTGGTGGGGAGGTCTGGCGGGGGGGCGGTTGGGGGGGCGGGGGTTTGGGGGGTCAGGGGGGGGGTGGGGGGGGCGGTGCGTTGGGGGGCGGGAGAGTGGGGGGGGGTGGTGGTGGGGGGGGCGGGGGGGGGGGGGGTTGGGCGGGGGGTAGGATGTTGGAGTACTGGACATCATATTTAGGGCTAGAGAGGGGGGGATCTTGGGTGGGGTTGGGGGGGGGTGTGTCTGGGGTGGAGTGCTGGAGGTGGACCTGGGAGGGGGGGGGTGCTGGGGTTCGTGGGGGGTGTCCGTCGGTGGTGGGGGGGAGGGGGAGGGTGGGTTGGGTGTGGGCGCGGGCTGGGGGGGGGGGCGAGGGGATAGTGGGAGTTGGGGGGGGTGGTGTGGGGGAGGTAGGGGTGGGGCTGCTGTGGGGGTCGCGGGGGGCGTGCTGGTCGTGGCGGGGGCCGGTCGCGGGGTGCGCCGGCGGCGAGAGGGGTGAGAGGCAGATCGGTAGGGGGTGGAATGGGGTGGGGTGGAGGGGGCGGGCGGGGGGTCGGGGAGCGGGCGGGGGTGGGTTGGGGGGGTGGGGGGGGTGGGGGTTGGGGGGGGTTTTTTTTTTTTTTTTCGAGGGGGGGGGGGGGTGGGGGGGGAGGGGGGTGGGGGTTGGGGGGGGGGGGGTGGGGGG
Source organism: Rhizomys pruinosus (assembly GCA_009823505.1). NCBI lineage: Eukaryota > Metazoa > Chordata > Mammalia > Rodentia > Spalacidae > Rhizomys > Rhizomys pruinosus. Next base: position 1,555,736 of record VZQC01011847.1, read on the forward strand.
GTGGGGGGGGGGGTGCGGGGCGGGGGGGGGGGGGCTGGGGGGGCGCTGGGGGAGGAGGGGGGGGGGGGGGTGGGGGGGATGCGGGTGAGGGGGCTGGGGGGGGTGGGGCGGGGTGTGGGGTTCGGGGAGGGGGGGGAGGAGTGGGTGGGGGGTAGGGGGCTGGGGGGGGGGGGGTTGGTTGGGGGGGGTGGGTGGGGGTGGGGGTGGGAGGGGGAGGGGGCGGGGTGGGGGGGGGGGGGGTTTGTTTCGGTCGGCGGGGTAAAGAGGAGGTGGAGGTGTGGTGTGGGGGATACGTGGGAGTGAGGGAGTTGCGGGAAGGGGTGGAGTGGGGTGGGGTGTGTGGGGTTGGGGGGAGGGGGGCTTTGGGGGGGGTGTTGTGGGGTGTGGTGGGGGGTGAGTGGAGTTGTGAGGTTGTGGTTTTGGGGGGTGGGGTGTTAGGGTGGGGATGGGGGGTGTCGGTGGAGGGGTGGGAGGCGCGGAGGACCGCGGGTAGTGGAGAGGGGTGCTGGGGGGGGGGGGGTGGGGGGCTGGGGGGGGGGGGGGGGGGGGGGGGGGGGGGTGGCTAGTGGGGTGGGCCCGGGGATGGGGTTGGGGGTGTATGGGTGGGGGGGCTGGGGGGGCCGGGGGGCGGGGGGGGAGGTGGGGGTTAGGGGGGCGGGGGTGGTCTGCGCGCTTGGGGGGCTTTGTGTGGGGGGGGCGGGGGGTTGAGGGGGGGGGGGAGTGGGTGCTAAGGGAGGGTGTCTAGAGTGGTGGGGGGGGTGGGTGGAGGGGGGGGGGGGGGGGGCGGGGGGTTGCTGGGGGGGGGGGGGGTGAGGGGGGTGGGGGGGGGGGTGGGGGGGGATGGAGGTGCGGGGGGAGTCGGTTGGGTGTTGGGGTGTGCGGTTAGGTGGGTGTGGGTGGCGGGCGGCGAGGGGTGGGGTGGTGGGGGGGGGGTGGAGGGTGGCGGGGGGGTGGGGGGGAGGTGGGGGTGGGGAGAGGTGGGAGGGAATGGGGGGGGTTGGGGGGAGCGGGGTGGGGGGGTGAGGGTGGGGGGGTGGCGGTGTTGGTGGGGGCGGGGCGGGGTGCCGGTCGCCGGGGTTAGGGGTTAGGGTTGGAGGGGTGGGGGGGGCTGGGGGGGGGGGGGGGGGGGCGGCAGGGGGGGGTGGCGGGGGTGGGAGAGTGGGCGGGGGGTAGGGGGGGGCTGGGGGGGGGAGTGAGGGCGGGGGGGGGGGTGGTATGGGGTTGGGTTTTGGGGGGGGGTTGTGTGGGGGGGGTGGGGGGAGGGGAGGGGGGGGTGGAGGTGCGGGGGGGAGGGGGGGGGGGGGTGGGGGGGGGGGGCGGGGGGTGGTCGCGTGTGTGCGTCGGGGGTGTGCGGGGGTCTTTTGCAGGTGCGGGTGTGGGGGGTGGGGTTGTTGGGATGGATTGGGGGGTCGGGTTGAGCGGGGTTGTGGGGGTGGGCGGGATTGGGGGGGGGGGAGGGGTGTGTTGGGAGGGGGGGTTGTGGGTTGCGGGGGGGGGCGGGGGTGGGAGGGGGGGCGTGGGATGGGCGGGGGGGGAGGGGGGGGGGGGGGGGGGGGGGCGGAGGGGGGAGGGGGGGAGGGGGGTGGGGGGGGGATTGGGGGCGGAGGGGGGGGGGGGCGCGCGGTTTGGTGTGGAGCCTGAGTGGTGGAGTGGGGTGCGGCGGGTGGGTGGGGGACAGCGGGGCCGGGGGGCGCGGGGGGGGTGGGGCGGTGGGGTCGGGCGGGTGGGGGGGGCGGGGTGAGCCGGCGGGGGTGGGGTGGTGGGGGGAGGCGGGGTGTGTGGTGGGGGGGGGGGGGGGGGGAGGGGGGGAGGGGGAGGGGGGGGGGGGTGCGGGGAGGGGGGAGGGGGGGGGAGGGGGGGGGGGGGGGGGAGTGGGGTTTTTTTTTTTTTTTTTGGGGGGGGTTGGGTGTGGGTTGTGGGGGGTGTGGTGGGGGGGGGGGGGGGGGGATGTGGGTGGGGGGGGGGATGGGCGGGAGCGGGGGGTTGGGGGGTTTTGGGGGGTTGGTGGGGTGGGGGAGGGTTCGTGTTGGGGGGCGGGGAGCTTGGGGGGGGTGGTTGGGGTGGTGGGACAGAGGAGGGGGTTGGGGGAGGGGGGGAGGAGGGAGGGGGGGGGGGGTGGTGGGGGGGGGGGCGGGGGGTATGTGGGCAGGATGGCCGCAGGATACGCGGGGGGTGTGGGGGGGGGGGGGGGGGGAGGGGGGGGCGGGCGGTGGGGTGAGCGAGGGGGGGCGGGGACAGGGGGTGCGGGGCGGGCTGGGGGGGGGGGGGTGGTTGGGGGGGGTTTTTTTTTGTGGGGGAGGGGAGGAGGTGTGGGGGTAGGGGGGTGTGAGGAGGGGGGGGGGGGGGGGCGNGAAAGAAGGGGGACAGGGAGTACGGCCTGGCGGTGCAATGCTGTAGCTCAGCATTCAGGGACAGAGTGCAGTGGATGCTCCGAGTCCAGCCCAGCTATTAGCATAGCAGGCTCTGGATGCCAGGGCTGACATTGTGAGACTGTCTCAAAGGCAAACAACCAAACACACAGGGCCTTATGGGGGCAAGGAAATACTCCTATCAGTGAGTCCATCACCAGCCCAATAAAAAGAGAAGATAGGGGGGCTGGAGAGATGGCCTCAGTGCGTTAAGAGCACCAAAGCTCTTGCAGAGGCACCTGAGTTCGATCCCGCACCACCCCATGGCGGCTGAGACCCGTCTGTAACTCCAATTTCCAGGGAACCTCCAGTTTCCAGGGGAATCCCGAGACCGTTCTGCTGTCCTCCGAGACTTACCACACACATGGGTGCACAAACCTACTGCAGGGACAGTACATTTGCATACACTAAAATAATTTAAATAAGAAATTAATCCAAAAAAAAATAAAAAGTATTCTTTTTAAAATCAAAAAAAAAAAGAATAGGAAAAAAAGAACCCAATTGGTAGATACCAGCCCTACACGGTGGCTCACAGGGATCAAATTTAGTTTATTAGGCTTGGTGGCAAGCACCTTCCTGCCGGTTTTTATTTTTTTTTTTTCTGTTATTTTTTATTTTTCATGGTTTGTCTTTTGTTTGAGACAGGTTCACCTATGTAGCCTGGGTGGCCGGAACCTCACTCTCTAGAACCAGGCAACCTTGAACTACATAGGAGATCTGCCTGCTTGTCTTGCCTTCCTGCAGTGCTGGTTTAAGGGCATGTGCCGCCATGCTTGGACCCTGGCTTCCCTCCTCCCTTGTTTGGTCCCCTTTTCTGAGACAGGATCTCATTGTGAGCCCAGCTGCCGGAACTACTATGTGGACCAGGTGGCACTCCAACTACCCAGAGACCCTCCTGCCTCCTCTCCCCAGTGCTGGATTAGGAGTGTCCATGGCAGGCTTTCAAGGGATCTTTTTTTTTTTCCTTCTCAAAAAAATTTTAGACAGGGTCTCCCTTAAGCCCCAGCTGTCTGGACTCACTCATCGGTAGACCAGCGTCCTTGAACTCACAGAGAGTACCCATGCCTGCCTTCCAGAGTGCTTAGGATTAAAGGTGGGCTACCAACAGCCTGGACTTTCAAGGGATCTTTTTTTTTTTTTTTTTGTTTTTGTATAGTGTTAGGATGTATTGTCTGCATGCAGGTCTGTGCCACCCGTGTGTGCATCACGCGGGTCAGAAGAGGGTTCCGCGATTCCCCTGAACTTGGATTCTCCTGGAATTGGAAGTTAAGACAGCGTCTCTAAGCCTCAAGGGATCTTTTAATACCACCCTTGCCCATTTGGAGATGGGATTTCTAGTGCTGGAGGAACGCGCTCAGATCTATGTGCTCAGTGACAGTAGTTTTGATGTGTTTTCCATCCTATCCTGGATTTGACCTAGTGTTGGGTTTTCACAAACCTGTGTTCTGCCAGCAAGCCCCTTGTACAAAAGCCACATTGTGGTAGATTCTGTCACAAACATCCCTTTCTGTAGACGAAAAGCAGTCAAGGTAGTGTCTGTACACTCTGTAATCCCAGCACTTTGAGCTGTGGTGGCAGGAGGAACAGAAGTTCAAGGCCAACCTTGGGCACATAAGTGGGTTCAAGCCGGCCTGAGCTATAGGAGTAGCCCTCCCACCCCCAAAAAAAGCACTAAAGCCGAAAATCCAAAAGGCGACGAGTGTTGGGACTGCTCTGTCTCCATCGTCTTTTCTTCAGCATGGTGTTGCTTCTTCCCTGCTTCTCCTGGGGGAGACAGACAGTTCCCCCAGGAAGGTAGGGACATTCATTGGGTCCGGACTGGCATATATTGGACACAATAAAACTTTGGGTGGATTTAGGTCCCGGCCACAACTCAGGAGGCTGACTGACGCAAGGAGAGATGCTGAACTAGGTTAGCTGGGCACTATAGTGAAAGACCCAGCTATAAAATAATAAACAAAAAGTTGGGTAGATGTAAACCAGAGAAAGCAGAAGAGAAGTCACTCGCGATCTGTGAGGAGGGTTTACGCTGGGACAGGTGGCTTCAATACCAGCGGGCAAAACCTGCCCAACCAATCCTACCTCTCTAATCACCAAGGTTTACGCCTTACCAATGGCAGAGAACTTTCAGACACTCCCTTAACCACGCCCCCGGACAGAGAACCTGAGTGTCATTTGCTACCAGCTCCCTAGGCTCCAGGCTGTAGGGCGCAGGCCCGGCCTGGCCGGTGGCAGGCAGAGGCCGAGCCCGAGGGGCGGGGGCGACGAGCACCGGGGAGGAGGCCGTTGGCCAGCTCGCTCCAGCTACCCTCGTCATTTCGCGCCAAGACAAAGGATGACTTCCTGCGTCACTAAAACAGTTCCGACCCCAGGGACCCACCCAAGGGCTACACGGAGTACAAAGTGACCGCGCAGGTGAGGTGGGACCCACTGGGCACCTTACCCTTTTAAGTTGCCAGGGGCCGGTGTTTTACCTTAAGGCGAGGAGCCGCAGGAAAATCGCTTTTAGGCCGGCAGAAATTGGTTTCCCCTTTAAGGGGAGCCTGGTGAAGTCCGCTTCCTGGGCCAAGGAAGAACTCTTGTCATTTTCCTTTTTTTTTTTTTGTTTTTTTTTTTTTTTGTTTTTTTTAAATTTATTTATTTCTGTTCATGTGTATCAATGTACTGTCTCATGCAGGTTTGGTGCAAGGTTTGTGCACCCGTGTCGTGCAATGCCGCGGAGGTTAGAAGAGGGTCTCGGATTCCCCTGGAACTGGAGTTCTCCTGGAATTGGAGTTTCAGACGGCTCTCGGCCGCCATGCGGGTGCTGGGGATCGAACCCGGGTCCTCTGTAAGAGCGGCCGGCGCTCTTAACCGCTAGGCCACCTCTCCAGCCCCGACTCTTGTCTTTCTTAAAAGGGCGTGGACCGCCCCTGGAGCCCCGCCTGGTGAGTGGATCCGCACCGCCCTAGTGTGTCTGGAAGAGGTAGCGAGAATTTCTGTAAACCAATGGGAACGCCCTGGCTTAACCCAAATATTAGCTCTCTAACCCCTTGGAATAACCTTTATTTATTGGCTCTTCTTGATACGTAAAAACCCTCTATTCAAAGGGACTGTATATAAAAGAAAAAATAAAACCCTCTAAACTTTATTTTAATTAAAAAAAATACTTGTCTGTGGTTTAAAAAAAAACGCGCCGGGCGTGGTGGCGCACGCCTTTAATCCTAGCACTTGGGAGGCAGAGGCAGGCGGATCTTTGTGAGTTCAAGGCCAGCCTGGTCTACAGAGTGAGTTCCAGGACAGCTGGGACTACGGGGAGACCCTGTCTTGAAAAACAAAAACAAAACAAAAAAAAAAAAACGTAGTTCAAAAGGACTGAAGCAAGAATCCATCTTCGCAGACATCTCAGTCAATAAAGACTGAAGGTAATGTTTGAAATAATATGAGCAAGCATAGAGACAGAGGAAACTAGAAAAATAATGAAAATAAATGGCATACAAGAATTTTATTTTAGAATTTTATTCAAGGACCAGTAACCAGGGAGAAGAACCATTCTGCTGGGTACAGGGCTTAAGGGAAGAATTGGTATACAAATTTTCTTGTACTTAAAATTCAGGGCCAGGTGTGGTGGTGCACTCCTTTAATCCCACAGCACTCCACTGACAGAGAGGCAAGTCCATCTCTATGAGTTCTAGGCCAGTCTGGTCTACATAGTAAGTTCCAGGCCAGCCAGGGCCACATAGTGAGACTCTGACTCAAAGAAAAACAAAACAAGCAAAAATAAATAATTTAAATAAATATTTTCAACTAGGCAACTATTTAACTGGTACATCAGTCACTGTTATAATGAAAGGAAACATAAAAGACCCTCCTAGGTGCAGAATAATTTTTTTTTTTTTGGTCTTTTCGAGACAGGGTCTCCCTGTAGCCCCAGCTGTCCTGGAACTTACTCTGTAGACCAGGCTGGCCTTGAACTCACAAAGATCCGCCTGCCTCTGCCTCCCAAGTGCTAGGATTAAAGGCGTGCGCCACCACGCCCGGTTTAGAATCCCTGATGTTTTAACATTATGCTTTCACACAAATAATTTATGATTTTCCCATGCCAAAAAAATACAGTCAGAATATAACTGTCCCAGGGAAGATGGCCAGAGGGGTGGGAAGGCTGTGAAAGGGTTATGACTTTTTCTTACTTGTTTTTCTGTTCTCTACCGTGGTCCCCACTGGCCTGGCATAACCTTTCAACAACCCTTCACTTCGCTGGAAAGGAATATCCCACGCGAGTCTGGGGACTGATGATTAATGGGCTAATGGCCTCCTGGGCTCTCTGCTATAAAGGCACACGCCTTTAATCCAAGCACTCAGGAAGCAGAAGCAGGTGGATCCCTGTGAGATGAGCCCAGCCTGTTCTACATAGAGTGTTTGGGGCTAGCTGGGGCTATAGGGAGACCCTGTCTCAAAAATAACTAAATAAATATTAAAAAAAATAATTGCTCAGGGGCTGGAGAGATGGCCTAGTGGTTAAGAGCGCCAGCTGCTCTTGCAGAGGACCCAGGTTCGATCCCCAGCACCCACGTGGTGGCTGAGAACAGTCTGTAACTCCAATTCCAGGAGAACTCCAGTTCCAGGGGAATCCGACACCCTCTTCTGACCTCCTCGGCATTGCACAACACGGGTGTACAAACCTACATGCAGACAGTACATCCATACAAATAAATAAATAAATAAATAAATAAATAAATAAATAAATAAATAAAACAATTTGCTCAAAGGCTCAGTCACTGTCTTTTGAGGGGGACTAGGCAGTCCCTGGGGCTTCAGCCTTTGAAGGTTGATGTCTGGGGTGGGCTCTGTTCTCACCTGCTTCTTACTTTTGCTTTTTCAGTTCATCTCAAAGAAGGACCCAGAGGATATCAAAGAGGTGAGGCTTCTGGGGGGGAGGGGACTGTTGCTGTGTACAGATCTGGCATCTCAGGGAACAGCTTATAACTTCAAGGAACCACCATTATACCTGTCCCTCACTGGGTATGGGAAGGCCACTTTTTTTGGGGGAGGGTCTTTTTGAGACAGGGTCTCCCTTTAGTCCCAGATGGTCTGGAGCTCGCTATGTAGACGAGGCTGGCCTACCTCTGCCTCCAATGACCCCATCAAGTCTCACCTGCCTCCTAGGTGGTGGTCTGGAAGCGCTACAGTGACTTCCGCAAGCTGCATGGGGACTTGGCCTACACCCACCGCAACCTCTTCCGCCGCATGGAGGAGTTCCCAGCTTTCCCCCGTGCCCAGGTGTTTGGTGAGTGGCACATTGGAGCTCCTGGGCCCACTATGCAGGGGAGGTAGGCAAAGGATCCGGACCGGTGAGAGGGGGCCAGGACCTCTGAGAGGAGCAGATGCTTCTGGAGAACAGGACAGGCCTTCTGAGATGGTCTCATTTAACAGAAAGGGGAAACTGAGGCTCAGCACAGCCCAGCCTTTACTGCACACATGTTGAGCCATGGACATTCCCATAAAGAAGGGGCTCAGCACAATCAAGCACCTTGACCTGAGCCTTAATCTGTTTTCTGTTGCAGTGACACAGTACCACAAGCTAGGATGAGTTACATAGAAAAGAGGATTATTTTCGCACATGGCTCTGCTCCAAGGGTCAGGGGCCACATCTTCAGATGGCCCTGTTGCTAGCAGAGTCTGGGTATCACGTGGAGAGAGTTGGGGAGGACTTGGCTGACAGAGTTTTTATAGCAGAGAGCCCAGGAGGCCATTAGCCCATTAATCATCAGTCCCCAGACTCGCGTGGGATATTCCTTTCCAGTGAAGTGAAGGGTTGTTGAAAGGTTATGCCAGGCCAGTGGGGACCACGGTAGAGAACAGGGTGGGGTACATACAGGCTCTGCCCGAAGCTCAGTAACTAAGGCAGAATTAGATAATGCTGCATGTATCTTTTATTTTTAGATGCTCTCACTCTGTAGCCCAGGCTGGCACTGAACTTGGGGATCCTCCTACCTCAGCCTCCCAAGTATTGGGATTACAGGTGTGTAATCTCCAGTGTGCCCAGCAGTGAAATGAGACAGGGTCTCACTGTGTAGATCTGGGTGGCCTGTATCTTGCTGTGTAGACCAGGCTGGCCTGGAACTCACAGAGACCCACGTGCCTCTGACTGAGACCGAAGTGCTGGGATTAAAGGAGTGTCCTACCATGTCCAGCCTGAAACAAATTCTTGCTGTTTGACCTTGGACAAGTCACTTTCCCTCTCTGAGCCTTATTTTCCTCCTCATTAGAGCAAAGCCACCTGAAATGACATTTCTGACCTCTCTGTGTATGACCTGCCATCCCTTGAGGACAGGGACCTTGTTTCTCATTTTCTGAATGGAGCACAAAGTGGTCACTCATGGCATACCTAGAAAGAGAAATTGATGCATGCATGAGGAGCCAGGGAAGATTGGCTGGAGATGGGACGGGGGCAGGTTGCACAGTCCCTCTCGAGAAGAATCAGAATCAGGGGTCTCGGAGCCGGAAGCCTCCCTGGTCACTGCTGCCTCTACTTGCTCCCTTGTTCCTTGACTGCAGGCCGGTTTGAAGCCTCGGTGATCGAGGAGCGGCGCAAGGGCGCGGAGGACTTGCTGCGCTTCACTGTGCCCATTCCAGCGCTCAACAACAGCCCCCAGCTCAAGGAGTTCTTCAGGGTATGCCCATGGCTCTTCAGGCCTCCCTTGGTCCTGGGCTGCTTCCCTGCCCAACTGCCACACCTCCTCCTCCCTCTCCCCCTGACTTTCTCTCTTGCAGGGTGGGGAGGTGACCCGGCCCTCTGAGGCATCCAGGGACCTGCACATCCTGCCCCCTCCTCTCATTCCCACACCACCTCCTGATGAGTCCTGGCTGCCCCAGCCACTGCCTGCAGAAAGAAAGGGCCAGGAGGAGTTGGAGGTGCCAGGTACAACAAGGTTGGGGGGGTGTCCAGAGAAGGGAAACAAAGTCACATGTCACACTCCCTCTCCAGGGATCTCAGTGAAAAGTGGGTGGCCACATGGCTCCCCCGTTCATCTTAGGAAGACCTTCGAACACATCATTTTCTTTCTCTGAGCTTTAGTGTGTTCCTTTTTTTTTTTTTCCTTTTCTTTTTTCTTTTTTTTTTTTGGTCTTTTAGGAGACAGGGTCTCCCTGTAGCCCGCTGCCTGGAACTTCCACTCTGTTAGACCAGGCTGTCCTTGAACTTCAGCAAAGATCTTGCCTACCACTCTGCTCTCCAGTGCTAGGAATTAAAGGCGTGTGCGCTACCACACCTTGCTTTTTTTTGTTGTTGAGTTGCTCTTCTGTAAAATGGCCTAACCCCTTAAAGGCCTATTCTATACCCATGGTGGTACAAGGATTGAAGAGGGTATGTCTGTTTTAAACTATGCAGTAGCTGGGCGTGGCTGGGGCATACCTTTAATCCAGCACTCAAGAGTGATGAGACGGGCCTGAGTTCAATGGACCCGCCTGGTCCTACATAGTGAAGTTCCCAGGCTAGCAGGGGCTTCAGTTGAGATCCTGTCTCAAAAAAAAAAAAAGAGACGAGGAAGCAGGGGCTGAAGGATGCGTCAGTGATTAAGAGCACGGGCTGCTCTTGCAGAGGGACCCGGATTCGATCCCCAACACCCACCATTGGCAGCCAAACAACCATCCGTAAACATCTGAAGTTTCAGGAGATCCAAGCACCCTCTTCTGACCCCAGGCATTGTGGTGACACAGGTGCACTTAACACATGCAGCAATATAACTCATTATATAACATAATAAGTAAAAATATAAAAAAAAAGAACCCTGAAGCAAGGCAGGGCGGTACAGGCATCAGTGCGGCCCTGGTCTCTCCTCAGTGGACCTCCCACCATCCAGCCCTGCCCAGGAGGCCCTGGATCTGCTCTTTAGCCATGCCAGCACTGAGGAAGCAGCCGGCTACGGCTCCCCTGCCCCGGGTCTCCTGTCTGAGGCTGAGCTTGCTCTCTTTGATCCATACTCCAAGGAAGGTAAGGATAAGGGCCTGGGGCAAGAAAGGGGAAGCAGGGGCGGGGGGGGGGGGGGCAGCCCAGGCCACTCCCATCTACTTTCTATGTAAGCTGGGTCTAGCTGCCGTGCAAAGCCAGACAGCAGCCCTGTGCCATTAGAAATAGAGGTTTCCACCCAGGTGCAAGTAGCCCATACCCGGAAGCAGTTGCTCGCAAGTCAGGGAGATCCTTTTTCGAAAAGACCAAAAGAATAATAATTGCGAAGTCCAAGTACTGGAGGCAGAGAACAGGCAGTCTCGAGTTCAAAGGCCACCTGGTCTACATAGTTAGTTCCACGACAGCTGGGGCTATAGGGAGAAACTGTCTCAAAAAAATAAATAATTATAAAATCAAGTTGGCATATGGCACACTTGTAGTCACAGCACTAGGGAGGGGGCAAAACAAGGTGAACCAACACCAAAAGATGGGTTGCCTGTACTCAAGTGCTTCCCTAGGTCCGGAAGTCCTCCCCCGTCAGTGTAGACAGTATGATTCCCCACGGAAGAAGTCAGAAAGAGGATGCAGGGGGTTGAGAGGCCCTGGGGAAGAAGGAGCTAGTGTGGCCTGAGTCTTCTTATCTGAGTGCAGAAAGCTCCGGCCCCAGCCCCACCCACACAAGGGAGCTGGCAGCTATGGAGGTACAGGAGCCCTGGGAGCCAGGAGGGCAGGAGGAGGAAGAAGTTGAGGGCTTTGATAACCCACCCGCTTATCTTATCATCCACAGAAACTCTTCACCCAGGCCTCTGACTAGAAGGTGTTTGGCGCCTCGCTTCTGCACTCCAAGGCTAACGAGATGGGGTTCACATCCTTCTTCAGGATTCGCATGTGAGTGTGGACTGGAGGGGTGTGGGTGGCTCAGTGAGGAAGGGGGGAGAAGGCAGAGCCCCAGGGGCTGCGGAGACGTGTAGTGGGAAAAGTGCTTGATATGCAGACTTGAGGGACTGAATTCAAGTGTCCAGAAACCCCAAAAGATGACTGCAATAGCACACTTCAGGAATCCCCAGTGCTACTATGGCGAGGCAGGACACAGATATGGGGGAACCCTCAGAGCTGAGGGCCGGGTAGCCTGGCTTATAAAGCTAAAACAATGTGAGACCAGACCCTGTTGCAGATGCAGTGGAAGGCAGGGACCCATGGCTCAGTCCACGCGCCCAAACTAGATTAAGAAAAAAAGAAGAAAGGACCTGGAATCCTTGTTTCTCATTGGTCGGCGGATGTTCCTTGGGATAGAAGTTTGTTTGTTTGGTGTGGGTTTTGAAACAGGATTTCCCAGCTGGCCTAGAATTCAATACGTAGACCAGACTAGCCTGGAACTCACTATAAAGATCAGGATAAACTGGGCATGGTGACGCATTGAGGTTTTTTGTGCATTTTATGCATCATTGTTTCCAATGTCAGTTCAGGCATATTGCCCCTTCCCTTCCCCCCCACCCCACCCATCCCAGATCATTGTTTCTGCCATAACTGTCCTGCAATCTTCATGTGTTATTTTTTTTATTTCAATTTTTAGCTATAAGGTGATAATCATGAGTCTAACATCCTTCGGCAAAACCATTATAACTGTTGTGCCCCCCACCGCAACCCCACATCCCTCCATTCGGTGGGAGGTTTGACAGGTTTGTGTTGTTCAACATCAAGTTGATCAAATGATGTCCAGACTACTACATCGATGTAGTTTCACCATTCACCGTTCCGCCCAATCGCAGCCTTTACGTTCTACCAAGACGCCCCCTCGTCCGCAGATTGTTCCCTAGGCTTAGAAAGTGGCACAGGTGGACGAGAAATTAAAACAGTCCCCTCTCTCTCGAGCTGTTGACGTGGATTCTGGTCAGTTCTGGCTTGTTTCCTTTCATGGGCTGACAGTTTGTTCAGGAGTAACCTTTCGATCCTACTAATGAACACAAGCAATTAGATATATATGTATTTAAGCAGCACTAAGAGTTATGGTAGGTTACTTTGGCATAGACAAATATGTTTGGACTGGAGATGTTATTCATGAATTATATTTTTAATACCCCTGAGAAATAGACAGGGTCTTACTGTGGCTTATGACATATCCTAACCTGTAGAGATTAGGCTTTTGGCATCAGCCAATGGTTATTCCTCCAAGGATAGGCCAACATCCAATTAATTTTTGTAGATACTGGCATATGGCTGTCTCTGCTGTACAGTATTTCCTTGCAGGTGAGGTGTAGCTGGGCTGATGGTGGAGTCTTGCTTGACTCAGGAGACCGTATTTGCTTTATTAGGTTAGTGGCCTTTGGTAACCTCGTCCTGGGCAATTTCCAGAGGCCATCTGTACCCTGGCATGTGCGGTCTCAATACATCCGTCCCATGTTACGTCAGGTCTTTGGTAGCAGGGTCTTATCGCCTCTTCTTCTGCAAGTATCCCAACTTAGGGGCAAGGAGCCCTTACCTGTTGTGGGCCTTGGATCCCCTGGCCATGCCAGCACTGAAGGAGCAAAGGACCCGGGTTCCATCCCAGCACCCACAATGGCCAGGGACCATCTGAAACTCCAATTCAAACTCCAGTTCCAGGGGAATCTTGCACATTCTTCTGACCTCCGCGCCACTTTGCAGGAAACACGGGGTATCACCAACCCTACATGCGAGCAATACGCTTACATAAGATAAAAATAATATGGGCTGGAGCGATGGACTAGAGCGGTTAGAGCGCCTACCGCTCTTAGCAGGACCCGGGTTCGATCCCCAGGAACCGGGTTCGATCCCAGCACCCACATGGCGTCCCGGAGCCGTCTGAAACTCCATTCCAAGAGAACTCCAGTTCCAGTGGAAGCCGAGACCCTCTTCTGACTCCGCGGCATTGCACGACACGGTGCCCAAACCTGCATGCAGACAGTACTTGATACACATACCGAATAAATAAGAATTAAAAAAAAAAAATAATAATAAATAATAAGAATTGTCGAGCGCATGGTGGCGCACGCCTTGTAAATCCTACTCTGGAGGCGGAGGCAGGCGGATCTTTGTGAGTTAAAGGCCAAGCCTGTCTACAGAGCAAGTTTCCAGGACAGCTGGGGCTATGGAGAGACCCTGTCTTCCAAAAGACAAAAAGAAGAAGAAAAAAAAAACAAACGCACGCCGAGCCCAAGTAGGGAGAGGCACCCAATGGCCAGGGGTTCTGAAGGGAGTTAGGCCCAGGTAGTTTTAGTTGAGCATCCTCTCTCCACAGGTGACCCTTCCCCCGCCCGCCGGGAAGGTGTGAAGAAGAAGGCAGCTGAATACCTGAAGCGGGCAGAGACCCTTCATGCACACCTTCCCTGACCTCCCCAAGATGTCAGCTGTGGCACTGCCCACCTCCACTCCTCCCTGGGGCCTGGGACTGCTCCTACACTCGCAAGCCAGGGGCCATGTCTGTCTTGTAACTGGATCTAGAATGAGGAGAGCAGCTTGGCTCCCCACCTGCCTGCCTCCTGGGACGCAGACTTGAACTCTGACCCTGTCTGCCTTGATGTGAGGTGGTGGCAGCAGCCCAAGCTGTCAGCTCACCGTCTAGAGCCGGGTCTGCAGCTGCCGCCAGAGGCGCTCACTGCCGTTTGTAAAGCATATGAACTACAAGGGTTTTCACTTTTTTTTTTACTATTGAGGGGGAAAGAAAAAGAGCAGTTGATGGGTAAAAAAAATAAATATTAAGATTTAAGTTGTATGAATAAAAATTTCTCAGAGCACGACCGTGTTCGTTCACTTAATAGTTTTTATTCATCTTTTCGAGACAGGGTCCTCCCTGTTAGCCCAGGCTGTCCTGGAACGCATTCTGTAGACCAGGATGCCTTGAACTCAACAAAGATTCCCCTGCCTCTACCTCCACCTCCTGAGTGCCTAGATTACAGGCGTGCGCCCCCACCTGGCTCAACTTTAATAAATATTTTTACCCGGTATCACAGAGTGCAGTAAGTTTGTCTACAATCACAGCTTTCTAACCTGGACGCTGTGGGAAAAAAATTGCTGACCCTTGATCGTGGGGAGGGGCTGTGGAGGTAGCTCAATTGGTAGAGTCCAGGCCTACCATCCTGGCATGCACGAAGCCACGGAGTTTGATTCCCAGCAACTGGGGAGGCAAGCCAGGAGGATCGATGTGAAAGCTCTGGCCTGCCTGGCCTACAAAGTGAGAGTTCCAGACCAGCAAAGCTACAATAGTGAGACTGTCTCCAAAACCAAAGCAAAAACAAAGATGTTATCTCCAGGGTCAGGCAGGCTAGTTTCGCGGCCTTTTAATCCAGCACTCTGGAGCAGAGACATGCAGATCTCTTTGAAAGAAGATTAAGGCCAGCCCTGGTTGACATAGGCAATTTCCAGGCAGCTGAGGCTACAGGGAAAAAAAAAAAACCTCAAAAAAAACAAAAAAATCTCCAGGGAAACCAAGTCTATTTTTTTTTTATTTTTTGATGTGTAATGAGTGTATTGCCTGCCAGGTGTGTAAGTGTAAACCATGTGTACAGTGCCTGAAGGAGGTCAAAAGAGGGTCGATCCGCTCTAGAACTGGGATTACTTCCATAGGGGTGCTGGGGAACTGAAAACTGGGTCCCTGAAAGAGCAGCCAGTGCTTCGAAATGCTGAGCCAGCATGTGTTCCATCAGTGTTTGGAGGCAGCTGTAGTACCAGCTGGCCTGGAACAAATTTTTTTTTTTTTTTTTTTTTTTTTTTTTTTTTTTGCCTCTGCCTTCTGAGTTGCTTTGATTAAAGGCATGCATCACCGGGCCTTGCTCTCAGAAGTATGTTTTCTGAAGGCCCCTAAACCAAATAGCCCCACTGACACGCCCAGCAGGCCTGGGGGTGTGGCCTCACTGCTAGACAACAAACCGGTGCATCATGGGACAGCTCAGACTACACTTTTGAGATTTAAGAGGGAAAGCCGGCTGCGCGCGGTGGATGAATGGAGAGGCTAACGGGCAACGAGCCCGGCCGTAGGGAAGCAGGCGGACGCTTTTGTGAGTTCAGGCCAGCCTGGGCTACAAATTGAGTTCCAGGGACAGCTGGGGCTCAGGTTTGACCCTGTCACAAAAAGGACCAAAAAAAAAAAAAAAAAAAAAAAGGCCAACCAGATGGCGGATCCCGGCGGCGCGGGGCGGGTGAGCGGATGGCGCGGTGCGGGGAGCATAGTCAGGCCGGCGGGGCGCCACCCGGAGCCTCCGGCACCGCCGGTCGGGATGCCCGCATTGCTGAGCACGCGTCCTCCGTGCCCGGCGTGCCCATGTCGGACGGCCAGCTGCCACTGGCCCTGTGCCCGGAAATGTGTCCCGCAGCCGAGCGCGCGCAGCGAGAGAAGGAACGCCGTCTGCACCGCCTGGAGCTCGGGCCGCGGCGAGCGGTGAAGGAGTACCGCAGGCCGGCCGCCGGCCAGCCCCGGCCCCCGGCCAGCCTGCTGCGGCCGCCGCGCGTGCTGTTGGCCACTGTGCGCTACCTGGCGGCCGAGGTGGCCGACTGCGCGGACGGGTCGGGCGCAGAGGTAGCGGACTTCGTGGCGGACCGGCTGCGCGCCGTGCGGCTGGACCTGTCGCTGCAGCGTGCGGCGGACCCCGAGACGGCGGCGGTGCTGGAGGCCGCGCTGGCCACGCTGCTGGCCGTGGTGGCCCGGCTCGGGCCGGAGCAGGCGTGCGGGCCCGCGGACCCGGTGCTGCTGCAGACCCAGGTTCAGGAGAGCTTTGGCTCACTGCGGCGCTGCTACGCGCGGAGCCCGGAGCCGCACCCCCGCCAGGCCGCCTTCCAGGGCCTCTTCCTGCTCTACAACTTGGGTAAGTTCGCGGCCTGCAGGGCAGAACTTGGGGACACGGAGCTGTTCTGAGTCTGGTGGAGGAGAAGCAGCCTACTGTGTGGACAAGTGATGGAGCAGGTTCAAGGCATGCCGAGGCCGCGGGTTCGAGCCCTCAGCCCTAGCTGCCAGGAGATCCCTGAGCCCCGAAGTGCGACCTGGTGCTTGTCCATTCCACATTTCTGGACTTTGTTCACATAATAGAAGTTGGCGGGGCTTGAGAAATTGGCTCAGCAGTTAAGAGCCTGGCCCGCTCGGTTGCAGAGGGACCGGGGGTACCCAGATTCCACAAGCCCCACTTGGCATCTAAGAACTGTCTTTAGTCGGGCGTGAGTGGTGCAGCACCTTTAATCCTAGCGAGGCAGGTGGATCTCAGTTCTGGACCAGCCTGGGGCTATATAGTGAGAACCCTGTCTCAAAAAAGAGTAATAAAGCAACAGAAGTGGAGGGGGTAGGGTTGAAATGAGAGAGTTGGCCTACATAGGGCTTTCCAAACTTTAAGATTTATTCAGCCGGGCCCTAGGGTAGAAACACCCTTTTAAATCCCAATACTTGGGAAGCAGAGGCAGGGTGAAGCCTGTAGGATAATTGAGCCACCTGCTCTACAATTTTTTTTTACCAGGCCAGCATGGAGCGACAGAGAAACCCTGTTCCCGATTCAACGTCCCCAAGATGTATTCAGTTTATGGTTTCTGTGTGTGTGTGGTGTGTGGGTGTGTGTGTGTGGCGCGGCGCGCGCGTGTGCGGGTGTTTGTAAGCGGTTCTAAGCATTCATGTGGGTGCTGGAACCCGAACCCGGGCCTCAAATTACTCCTAATGCGCCAGCCCAATTTCCAACTCCCTTAATGTAAGGCCACCTTTGTCAGGGATTTTCCAGGAAGCAACTGAAGTAGAAGTTCTGAAAAAGTTGCTCCAATCAGGCTAGTGATACACAAGCCTCAGTTTATCTCAGCCACAGATCCACCTACTCCCATTCCCCTATCTCTTTGCCCCCACCTCCTTGTAACTCACTTCCTTGGGTGCCTGGGCATAAAACTGCCATTCTGGGGACATTTTAACACTGGTCATTCTAATTCTGACACAGGCAGGCCAGCTGCAATGCCTGAAATAAACCTGAAGTCGGAGTGGTGATATTTTCTCCTCTCTGTGAACCTAACACATAAAACCACTCAGTGTCCGGCCAGAGAATGTATATGGACATCGAAGTTGGGTGGTTTAATTATCAGAAATAGTCTGCACCTTTAATTTTAGCACTGGGAGGCAGAGGTCAAGGCAGATTCTTTGGTGATTTCATAGAGGAATATGATGTATTTAGGACATATCCACCACCTCTTTGACTTTAAAGTTGTTTGTTTTGCTTGCTTGCTTGCTTGTTTGGTGTTTTTGAGACCGGGTCTCCTGTCGTCCCGGCTGTCCTGGAACTTAACCAGGCTGGCCTTGACGTACAAAGATCCACTGCCTCTGGCTCCCAAGTAGGCTAGGATTAAAGGCGGTTGCCACCACACCAAGCCAGTTTTTTATAATTTTGATTATGGTGCATGAGTAATTTTTGCTTGCAACCATACATGCAGTGCCCGCAGAAGCCAGAAGAGGGGTGTCAAGTCCCCTGGAACCAAAATTACAAATGGTTATTAGCAACCATGCAGGTACCAGGAATAGAACCTGGGTCCTTTGCAGGAACAGCCTCAACTGAGCCGGGCCCAAATTTCCAGTGTCCAAGAGTTCCTGGAAAGGAACCAGGGGCAGAGTTGGTCCCAGATGGCCAGGGGAGTGTGGCAGAGCCAGTACCCAGTTTAGGTTGGTGGGCTGCCAGGGCAGTGGGAAACCCGGTTCAGAAAACTTGGCTTGGGTTAAGTCATAGAATATATGAGCTACACACGAGAGAGAAGGTTCTAGAGGCTGGATCTTCCTTGAGGAGGGAGAGAAGGTGGGCTAGGCCCCCTGAGGGAGCCTAGTCAGAACATGGGTGTGACCAGAGTCCCAGGTGGTTGGAACGAAGGTCTGGAGGTGAACTTGCCTAGGGCTAGAGGCCAACACCCTGGAAGGGTGGGGTGTGAGGTCCAGGCATCCCGTCTGCTTCCTGTTCTCACAGGCTCTGTGGAGGCCCTACAGGAGGTTCTGCAGCTGCCTGCTACTCTGCGTGCCTGCCCAGCCCTTCAGAGTGCCCTAGCCGTTGATGCTGCCTTCCGAGAGGGCAATGATGCCCGCCTGTTCCGCCTGCTTCGGACCTTGCCGTACCTACAAAGCTGTGCAGTGCAGGGCCATGTTGGGCATGCCCGCCGCAGGGCCCTGGCCCGGCTTTCTCGAGCCCTGAGCACCCCTAAGGGGCAGGCCTTGCCTCTGGACTTCATGGTACACCTGCTGGCCATGGATGGACTCCATGAAGCTCGGGACTTGTGTCAGGCCCACGGGCTGCCTTTGGATGAAGACGACAGAGTTGTGTTCCTCAGAGGTCGATATTCCTAGAAGGGACTCCCAACAGCCAGTACCTGTCATGTGTTAGTTGGAAGCAAGCTGCAAGGATGGACCCTGGAGGAGGTGGTCATGGTAGAAGAGGGTGAGAAGGGTATGCTTAGACCTGGGTCTCCAGCTTGAGAGGGGTGCAGTGCAGTCTCCCCTGACTGATCACAGCACCTGGTTGTTCTTCATGCTTCACAGACAATAAAAGAAGCTTGTTTTTTAGGAACCAATTAGATTTCATTTGTTCTGGGAATCAGAAGGGAGATAGAACACTTAAGAGCATGGGGCGTGGGGAGGCAGGTTGGGCAAGGCCCTGTGCTCCCCAGAGGGAGACCATGGTGCTCTCTGAACTGGCATTATTTGCTCCCTGCCCACTCCCATGAGCAGTCAGTAGCTTTCGACACTTTCTACCCACCGCCCCTCTTCTGCTGCCCACTCTGCCAGCCAAGTGCCAAGGGCAGGGAGACTATCACCTGAAATTGCTCCTCCTATGGGTCCTTAGCTGTGGGGACCCCCTGCTATTGCTCAGAAACTGAAAAGGGTCTCCTAGTTGATCCACTCCTGGCCTCAGGAAAGACTGGAGCACCCCAGAAAAACAGGAGCGAGAGATGCAAGTGGAAGGGAAGAGGCCGAGGGACAGGCCTGGGGTCAGAGGTCAACCACAGGCTTCAAGGTGGCCGCTGCACCCTCCAGGGCCATCACTATGATGCTGAGTTGCCTGTTCACCTCAGCCCAAGCTTCGGATCCAGAGTTGATGTCCTGGGCCCTGGAGCAGGCATTGGCCAGACCTGGGAATGTGGCAACAGAGCTGGTGCGGGGTGCCCAGAGCACGTGGCTGAGGAGAAATGGCAAGCTGAGGATCGGTGGGGGCTCAGCCACCATCCACAGCCAGGCCCAAAGCCCCTGCCCGCCCTCTGTAAAAGCAGGCATCGGTGGGTGGGCTGGGGTCCGAAGCAGGCAAACATCTCTCTTGATGGACAGTCCTGCCGGCAGAACCTCCCGGGAGCTTCGGTACAGGCTCACCTGTAGTAGCGTTCCTCCGGGAAGGCCCTTGGGTTCAGGAATGCCCGTTCCAGGAACATCAGCTGGTCATTGACCATCCGCACCTGCAGGGGGCTGGAGGACATGGGGGTCCTGCAGCCAGCTGCCGTCTTGAGTGCCCTGGGTATGGCCTCCCAGACACTGCCCACTGCCCGTGCTCACTCAGGGCTGCTGTTCTGCAGTGTTGAGATGCGTTGTAACAAGGATGCTGCTGCTGCGTCAAACTTGTCCACTGCAGTCACCAGGGGCTCTGTGAGGTAGGAGCAACTAGCTTTTAGTAGCCCTGGGAAGCAGGGCTCCCAAGCTGCCGTTGTTGGGGTGTTGGGGTGTCCCTACCCAGGCTGATTTTGTGCTGCTGTAACAGGGTGCTCAGGTTCTGCTGGGCAGCCCGCAGGAAGCCTCGTATCGTCTCGCTGTAGTCACTAACGTTGAGGGGTAGGAGGAAGCTGTCGCTGAGACGGAGAAGTACACTCCCTGCAGTCCGGGCCACGGCTTGGTGGCTGGTGAAGTCTGTCCAGGGGACACAAGGCCAGAGCTGTGTCATCAGCCCATCCTCTGTCAGCCTCAAGATCCCCCATCCCCTCCTCACCAGGATCCAGAAACTTCTCCACATATTCAAATGTGTCAAAGGCTGTGTGGTAGGTGGGGTAGATCCGGGCTGAGGTCTTGCTCTGGGGAAACAGCACAGAGGGGCCGGGCTCACTTGAAGTCAGTTCCCACTGTGAGCACAAGTCTCAGTCCTTGTCAAATCCAGGATGGGGGCTCAAGAGTTTCCACTTTATAGAGGAGGCAACTGATGCTTAAGACTTAACCTGCCAGCCATTACCCAGCTACTAAGAGGCAGAGCTGAGGTGGAGCCAGTGTCTAGGGAAGCAAGAGCCTGCCACTTGGGAGTCTGGATCCCAGCTCCACCACCCAAGGAGAGTGCCCACAGGAGGAGACACGCTTTAGAGTGTCCACTGTGGAGGCGCTGACCGGGCGCTCTGCAGACCACCACAGCGATCCCACGCCTATAACTAATAGATATACTTCCTACTCCTTAACTTCATTTGTTTTCAAGGTGGTGATACCCCACACACACACCAAGACCCACATGTTCATGACCTCTGCTGCTTACAGCCAGTGACATCCTACCAAGTGACTGACATTATTTTCTCATTCCTCAATTAGGCATAGCATGAGGGAGCATCTTAGAAACAGGGGTGCCCTTCCTTTGATCAGTTATCAGAGAGGCTGAAAAGTTCCTGCATTGCCCCACTGGCCATGCCTGCGGATGGGGGGGGGGGGGTTCTTGGGTTAAGCGGAAAGGAAGGAGACAATACCGCTATCCGGCAGCACCATTCCCCAGGCAGAGCTGGAGACTTGGAGCGTGACCTGAGCACTTGGAAGCCTGCCTGCTTGTGAATGTACCTTCCTGCCACTCTTTCTTGCTGAGATGGGGACTGTGACCTGAAATCCCAAGCTTGAATGAAACCCTTTCTCCTTGAAGTTGCTTCGCACAATGGTTTCACAGCAACAGGAATCAAAACTCAGCTACTTATTTTATCAGCCAGATGGATCCAGTCTACTAGAGCCACCCTCAGGACTTAATGGGGCAGTATTGGGGGGGGGGGTCCCTGTATTGCGGAGGGGAGTCCCTGCTCACCTTGTCATAAGTGTAGGCCAGGTCCATAGAAGTGATTCCCAGGAAGTGAATGAAGGGGGCATAGTCGCTGCCTGCACCCAGAGTGCCCATGCTGGGGAAGGAAAGGGACAGCATTTGGAGGGTGTGGGCCGGCATGTTTTGCCATGGTCCCCTGTTGCTGGGCCAGCATGTTTTGCCATGGTTCCCTGTTTGTCAATCTGGGCTCACCTGGGGATCCAGCCATACACTGGACTGCTGCGGTTGGTGTACCGGATCCAGTTGTCATAGATACTGAGGCCGCTGGGGCCTGGAGCTTTGATCTGGCGCAGAAGGGAATGTTAACCCAGGGTAGACCCTCTTCGTAGCTTGGAGACTAGATGGAGTCTCCGCAGGACACCAATCTCCAGCCCACCCACCACATAGCTCCGCCCTTCGCCCTCCAGCCACGCCCACCCCGGCACCTTTTTGGTGGCAGAGAAGATGACGCTCTGTGCCGGAGGCGTGCCCTGCGCCCTGAGGGTCACGTTGGCTGTGGGAGGAACCAAGAAGGCCTGTTGGGCCCCAGCCGGTCCCTTCCCCGCCTTTCCCCCACCCCCAACTGGTCTTCCAGCATGTCCCCTACCGAACACCGAGATGTCCACGTTGATGTAGGCCACCGTGCGTGCCTGCAGCTTGCTCAAGAACTCCTGCGGGGGCGAGGGCACCTGCATCCTCCAGCTCTTTTGCCCCGCCACCCCCCGCCCCTCAGACAGTCCCCTCCATCCGCTCCCGTATGGGATTCTCACCTCTGTGAATTCCGTGGAGCCTATGAGCCCGAACTCCTCTGCCCCCCAGCTAGCCAATATGATGGATCTTCGGGGTCGCCAGGTCCCTGGGAAGTGGGTGGCCCGTTGGGGAATTGGGAGACAGAGTAATCTGGGGGGCCTGGCACCATTAGCCACCTTCCAGGAGGCGAGTCCCCTCTCCTAGCCTGCTCTCATATGACAACCTACCCCCCAACACCAGACGCCCGGGTATTCCACCAGTCTCTTTTTGCCAAAATGGCTCCTGTCACTCTCTGATCCAAATGGTGAAATGCGTGGAAGAAGCAGAACCTGGACCCTGTGGCCTCCAGTGCAACCCCGGAGGCAATCTGTGACACATTGGTATTCCCCCTGGGCATTATCTGTGCAACTCAACACTTAAAACAGTGTATCTTGCAATTTCACAACTCAAGAAACTGATGCACAAAGAAAATGACTTGCCCAGGGTCATAGCTGGCCCAGTTCAAATCCAGGCATTGGCCGCAGAGTGCTGGGCGTCCAGGGTGATCCACTGCCTCCCAGGGCACCCTGCAGCCTAGCTTCCATCTCCCCATCTGTGCCCACAGTGCTTTCGCCACAGTCCCCAGCCACCTATGACCTTGATGGACTCCCTTGCCCTTCAAAACTCCAGACTCCCCCAACAAAACTATTTGATCATTACTGGTTTGGTCTTATTTTGTTGTATTATTATTTCTGGACAGGGTCTTTGTTATGGTAGCCCAAGTTACCTATGTTGCAAGGTTGGTTTTAATTGAACTCATAATCCTTAGACACTCCAGTGTTGAGATTAGAGGCATGGTTACCATGTCCAGCTCTCATCTTCTGGTCTAAATTTTTTTTGTTTTGTTTGTTGATCTNCTTGGGGGCGAAGCAGAGAGGGGGAGGGGGGGGGAGGGGCGGGGGAAGAGGGCTGGGGGGGGGGGGGGGGGGGGCACCCAGGCCACTCCCATCTACATTTCTATGTAAGCCTGGGGTCTCAGCATGCCGTGCAGCCAGACAGCAGCCTCTGTGGCCATTAGAAATAGAGGTTCCACCCAGGTGCCGTAGCCCATACCGGAGCAGGTTGCTCAGCAAGTCAGGGAGATCCTGTCTCGAAAAGACCAAAATAAATAAATAAATTGCAAGTCCCAGTACTGGGAGGCAGAGACAGGCAGATCTCTGAGTTCAAGGCCAGCCTGGTCTACATAGTGAGTTCCACGACAGCTGGGGCTATAGGGAGACCCTGTCTCAAAAAAATAAAATAAAATTATAAAATAAAGTTGGCATATTGGCCATCTGTAGTCACAGCACTAGGGAGGTGCAAAACATGTGAACCAACCCAAAAAAGATGGTTTGCTGTACTCAAGTGACTTCCCGATGGTCCGGAAGTCCTCCCCGTCCAGTGTAGACAGTTTGATTCCCCACTGAGCAAGTCAGCAAGAGATGCCTGAGGGTTGGCCACAGGCCCTGGGGAAGAAGGAGCTAGTGTGGCCTGAGTCTTCTTATCTGAGTGCAGAAAGCTCCGGCCCCAGCCCCACCCACACAAGGGAGCTGGCAGCTATGGAGGTACAGGAGCCCTGGGAGCCAGGAGGGCAGGAGGAGGAAGAAAGTGAGGCTGGAGAACCCACCCCTGCGTATCTGAGTCAGGCCACAGAACTCATCACCCAGGCCCTGCAGGACGAGAAGGTGGGCGCCTACGCTGCTGCACTCCAAGGCTACCGAGATGGGGTTCATATCCTGCTTCAGGGAGTCTCAGGTGAGTGGGGACTGGAGGGTGGGGTGGCTCAGTGAGGAAGGGGGGAGAAGGCAGAGCCCCAGGGGCTGCGGAGACGTGTAGTGGGAAAAGTGCTTGATATGCAGACTTGAGGGACTGAATTCAAGTGTCCAGAAACCCCAAAAGATGACTGCAATAGCACACTTCAGGAATCCCCAGTGCTACTATGGCGAGGCAGGACACAGATATGGGGGAACCCTCAGAGCTGAGGGCCGGGTAGCCTGGCTTATAAAGCTAAAACAATGTGAGACCAGACCCTGTTGCAGATGCAGTGGAAGGCAGGGACCCATGGCTCAGTCCACACACCCAAAACTAGATTAAAGAAAAAAAAAAAAGGACCTGGAATCCTTGTTTCTCATTGGTCGGCTATGTGCCTTGGGATAGAATTTTTGTTTGTTTGGTTTGGGTTTTGAAACAGGATTTCCCTGTAGCCCTAGCTATCCTGGAACTCACTATAAAGATCAGGATAAACTGGGCATGGTGACGCATTGATGGTTTGTGCATTTTATACATCATTTTCCAATTCAGATCAGGCATATTTCCCTTTCCCTTCCCCCCCACCCCCACCCCATCCCAGATCATGTATTCTGCCATAACTGTCCTGCATCTTTCAGGTTTATTTTTTTTCATTTTTTAGCTATAAGTGATAATCCATGAGTATAAGCATCCTTCGTGCAAAACCAATCTATAGACTGTTGTGCCCAAACCCCCACAGTCCCACCATTCAGTGGAGGTTGACAGGTTGTTTGTTCAATCAAGTTGATCAAATGAGTGTCCAGACTACATCGCTGTAGTTTCACCGTTCACCCCAATCGCAGCCTTTACATTCTACCACGCCCCCTCTTCCGCAGATTGTTCCCTAGGCTTAGAAAAGGGGCACAGGTGGATGAGAAGTAAAACTGTCCTCTCTCTCTGGAGCTGTTGACTTGGATTCTGGTCAATTCTGGCTGTTTCCTTTCATGGGCTGACAGTTTGTTCAGGAGTAACCTTTCGATCCTACTAATGAAGCACAAGCAATTAGATATATAGGTATTTAAGCAGCACTAATAGTTATGGTAGGTTACTTTGGCATAGACACATATGTTTGGATGATATGTTAATTCATGAATTACATTTTTACCCCCTGATAAATATAACAGGGTCTTACTGTGGCTTATGACATCTCCTAACCTGTAGAGGATGTAGGCTTGTGGCATCAGCCATGGGTTATTCCTCCAAGGAGAGAGCCAACAGCCAATTAGATTTGGGATATACAGGCACATGGCTGCCTCTGCTGCACAGTATTTCCAGGCAGGTGAAGTGTAGCTGGTGCTGATGGTGGAGTCTTGCTTGACTCAGGGAGACCCGTATTTGCTTTATTGGTTTAGTGGCCTTTGGGAACACTCTCTGGCATTCCAGAGGCCATCTGTACCCTTGCATGTGCGGTCTCAATACATCCCTCCCATGTTAACGTCAGGTCTTCGGCAGCAGGGTCTTATCGCCTCTCCTCCTGCAGGTATCCCAACTTAGGGGCAAGGAGCCCTTACCTTTTGTGGGGCCTTGGATCCCCTGGCCAACATCCCCCTGGTAGAACAATCCATTGCTGATGTCAGAGCTCCTGCATTAATATACTTTGCCTAAGTGCATAGCCCAAGGACTTTAGTATTATATTTGGTTCTGAACAGAGTATAATCCTTTTCACAGTTCTTATGTCTATTAGTCAATTAAAGAAGGCATTTTTACCGGTTTTATAAGAGATTACCTCTATAATAGTTGTCTCCAATTTACAGTTGGAGAATGACATCATCATCGTCATATTTCTCCTTGTTCTATGGGGGGGGAGGCAAGAAAGTCATATCAAAACCTTTGTTGCACCTAGAAGGTATAAGTTTCATTAGGACTCATTATAGATAGTTGTTACATGTAGGATCCACAGAAGGGTTCGATGTTTATGGCAATCTGAGGCTTTTCTTCCTTTCAGTGTTCAGACGGGTCAACCTTTCAGTTGCCACTTTTTGGTACATCCTACTCAATGCAAAGCTGTATCTTTTCTTTCTCAGCCGTTANAATAATAATTGTCGAGCATGGTGGCGCACGCCTTTAATCCTAGCACTTAGGAGGCAGAGGCAGGCGGATCTTTGTGAGTTCAAGGCCAGCCTGGTCTACAGAGCAAGTTCCAGGACAGCTGGGGCTATGGAGAGACCCTGTCTCCAAAAGACCAAAAAGAAGAAGAAAAAAAAAACAAACGGCACACCAGGCCCAGAGTAGGGAGAGGCACCCAATGGCCAGGGGTTCTGAAGGGAGTTAGGCCCAGGTAGTTTTAGTTGAGCATCCTCTCTCCACAGGTGACCCTTCCCCCGCCCGCCGGGAAGGTGTGAAGAAGAAGGCAGCTGAATACCTGAAGCGGGCAGAGACCCTTCATGCACACCTTCCCTGACCTCCCCAAGATGTCAGCTGTGGCACTGCCCACCTCCACTCCTCCCTGGGGCCTGGGCCTCTCCTACACTCGCAAGCCCAGGGGCCATGTCTGTCTGTAACTGGATCTAGAATGAGGAGAGCAGCTTGGCTCCCCACCTGCCTGCCTCCTGGGACGCAGACTTGAACTCTGACCCTGTCTGCCTTGATGTGAGGTGGTGGCAGCAGCCCAAGCTGTCAGCTCACCGTCTAGAGCCGGGTCTGCAGCTGCCGCCAGAGGCGCTCACTGCCGTTTGTAAAGCATATGAACTACAAGGGTTTTCACTTTTTTTTTAATGATTGAGGGGAAGAAAAGAGCATTTGATAGGTAAAAAAATAAATATTAAGATTTAAGTTGTATGAATAAAAATTTCTCAGAGCACGACCGTGTTCGTTCACTTAATATTTTTTTTCATCTTTTCGAGACAGGGTCTCCCTGTAGCCCCAGCTGTCCTGGAACTCATTCTGTAGACCAGGATGGCCTTGAACTCACAAAGATCCGCCTGCCTCTGCCTCCTGAGTGCTAAGATTAAAGGCGTGCGCCACCACACCTGGCTCACTTAATAAATATTTTTACCCTGTATCAACAGAGTTCAGTAGTTGTGTCTAGCAAATCACAGCTTCTACCTGGCTCTGTGGGAAAAAAATTGCTGACCCTTGATCGTGGGGAGGGGCTGTGGAGGTAGCTCAATTGGTAGAGTCCAGGCCTACCATCCTGGCATGCACGAAGCCCTGAGTTTGAGTCCCAGCACTGGGGAGGCAGAGCCAGGAGGATCTATGTGAGCTCTAGGCCAGCCTGGCCTACAAAGTGAGAGTTCCAGGCCAGGCAAAGCTACATAGTGAGACTGTCTCCAAAACCAAAGCAAAAACAAAGATGTTATCTCCAGGGTCAGGCAGGCTAGTTCAGGCCTTTAATCCCAGCACTCTGGAGGCAGAGACATGCAGATCTCTGTGAGATTAAGGCCAGCCTGGTTGACATGGCAAGTTCCAGGCCAGCTGAGGCTACAGGGTGACCCTGTCTCAAAAAAACAAAAAAATCTCCAGGGAAACCAAGTCTATTTTTTTAATTTTTATGTGTATGAGTGTATTGCCTGCATGTATTAAGTGTACCCATGTGTACAGTGCCTGAGGAGGTCAAAAGAGGGTCGATCCCCTAGAACTGGGATTACTTCCATATGGGTGCTGGGGACTGAAACTGGGTCCTCTGAAAGAGCAGCCAGTGCTCGAAAACACTGAGCCATCATGTCTCCAGTAATTTTGAGGCAGCTGTAGTACCAGCTGGCCTGGAACAAATTCTGTAGACCAGTTTGGCCTTGATCTCACAGGGATCCACAGGCCTCTGCACTTGCGCGCTGGGATTAAAGGCATGCATCACCGGGCCTTGCTCTCAGAAGTATGTTTTCTGAAGGCCCCTAAACCAAATAGCCCCACTGACACGCCCAGCAGGCCTGGGGGTGTGGCCTCACTGCTAGACAACAAACCGGTGCATCATGGGACAGCTCAGACTACACTTTTGAGATTTAAGAGGGAAAGCCGGCTGCGCGCGGTGGATTATGGGAGAGGCTAAACGGCAACGAGCCCGGCCGGAGGTAGAAGCAGGCGGATCTTTGTGAGTTCAAGGCCAGCCTGGTCTACACAGTGAGTTCCAGGACAGCTGGGGCTACAGGTAGACCCTGTCACAAAAAGACCAAAAAAAAAAAAAAAAAAAAAAAGGCCAACGAGCTAGCGGATCCCGGCGGCGCGGGGCGGGTGAGCGGATGGCGCGGTGCGGGGAGCATAGTCAGGCCGGCGGGGCGCCACCCGGAGCCTCCGGCACCGCCGGTCGGGATGCCCGCATTGCTGAGCACGCGTCCTCCGTGCCCGGCGTGCCCATGTCGGACGGCCAGCTGCCACTGGCCCTGTGCCCGGAAATGTGTCCCGCAGCCGAGCGCGCGCAGCGAGAGAAGGAACGCCGTCTGCACCGCCTGGAGCTCGGGCCGCGGCGAGCGGTGAAGGAGTACCGCAGGCCGGCCGCCGGCCAGCCCCGGCCCCCGGCCAGCCTGCTGCGGCCGCCGCGCGTGCTGTTGGCCACTGTGCGCTACCTGGCGGCCGAGGTGGCCGACTGCGCGGACGGGTCGGGCGCAGAGGTAGCGGACTTCGTGGCGGACCGGCTGCGCGCCGTGCGGCTGGACCTGTCGCTGCAGCGTGCGGCGGACCCCGAGACGGCGGCGGTGCTGGAGGCCGCGCTGGCCACGCTGCTGGCCGTGGTGGCCCGGCTCGGGCCGGAGCAGGCGTGCGGGCCCGCGGACCCGGTGCTGCTGCAGACCCAGGTTCAGGAGAGCTTTGGCTCACTGCGGCGCTGCTACGCGCGGAGCCCGGAGCCGCACCCCCGCCAGGCCGCCTTCCAGGGCCTCTTCCTGCTCTACAACTTGGGTAAGTTCGCGGCCTGCAGGGCAGAACTTGGGGACACGGAGCTGTTCTGAGTCTGGTGGAGGAGAAGCAGCCTACTGTGTGGACAAGTGATGGAGCAGGTTCAAGGCATGCCGAGGCCGCGGGTTCGAGCCCTCAGCCCTAGCTGCCAGGAGATCCCTGAGCCCCGAAGTGCGACCTGGTGCTTGTCCATTCCCATTTCTGGACTTTTTTGTTCACATAATAGAAGTGGAGGGGCTGGAAAGTTGGCTCAGCAGTTAAGAGCACTGGCCGCTCTTGCAGAGGACCGGGGTACAGTTCCCAGCACCCACATGGCAGCTAAGAACTGTCTTTAAGTCGGGCGTGGTGGTGCACACCTTTAATCCTAGCAGAGGCAGGCGGATCTCAGAGTTCTAGGCCAGCTGGGGCTATACGGAGACCCTGTCTCAAAAAAAAAGTAATAACAACAGAAGTGGAGGGGGTAGGGTTGAAATGAGAGAGTTGGCCTACATAGGGCTTTCCAAACTTTAAGATTTATTCAGCCGGGCCTGGTAACACACGCCTTTAATCCCAATACTTGGGAAGCAGAGACAGGTGAATCTGTATGAGATTGAGGCCAGCCTGCTCTACATAGTGTGTTCCAGGCCAGCTGGAGCTACAGAGAAACCCTGTTCCCTCAACTTCCCCCAAATGTATTCAGTTTATGTTTCTGTGTGTGTGTGTGTGTGTGTGTGTGTGTGCGCGCGCGCGCGTGTGCGGGTGTTTGTAAGCGGTTCTAAGCATTCATGTGGGTGCTGGGAACCCGACCCAGGTCCTCAAATACTCCTAAATGCTCCAGCCCAATTTCCAAACTCCTTAATGTAAGGTCACCTAAGTCAGGGATTTTCCAGGAAGCCAACTGAGGTAGAAGTTGCTGCAATATCCTGCAATTGGGGTCCTGCTGATACTAACCACAGGCCCACCTATGCCCCAGTCCCCCATCTCCTCGCCCCACCTCCTTGTAAACTCACTTCCTTGTGTGCCTGGGAATAAAACTGCCATTCTGGGGACATTTTAACACTGGTCATTCTAATTCTGACACAGGCAGGCCAGCTGCCATGCCTGAAATAAACCTGACTTCGGGAGTGTGATATTTTCTCCTCTCTGTGAACCTAACACATAAAACCACTCAGTGTCCGGCCAGAGAATGTATATGGACATCGAAGTTGGGTGGTTTAATTATCAGAAATAGTCTGCACCTTTAATTTTAGCACTGGGAGGCAGAGTCAGGCAGATTCTTTGGTGATTTCATAGAGGAATATGATGTATTTAGGACATATCCACCACCTCTTTGACTTTAAAGTTGTTTGTTTGCTTGCTTGCTTGCTTGTTTTGGGTGTTTTTGAGACAGGGTCTCCCTGTAGTCCCAGCTGTCCTGGAACTTAGACCAGGCTGGCCTTGAACTACAAAGATCCACCTGCCTCTGGCTCCCAAGTGCTAGGATTAAAGGCGTGTGCCACCACACCCAGCCATTTTTTTAATTTTGATTATGTGCATGAGTATTTTGCTTGCAACCATACATGCAGTGCCCGCAGAAGCCAGAAGAGGGTGTCAGGTCCTCTGGAACTGCAGTTACGGAAGGTTGTTAACTGCCATGTGGGTGCTAGGAACCAAACTCCTGTCCTTTGCAGGAACAGCCTCAACTGAGCCGGGCCCAAATTTCCAGTGTCCAAGAGTTCCTGGAAAGGAACCAGGGGCAGAGTTGGTCCCAGATGGCCAGGGGAGTGTGGCAGAGCCAGTACCCAGTTTAGGTTGGTGGGCTGCCAGGGCAGTGGGAAACCCGGTTCAGAAAACTTGGCTTGGGTTAAGTCATAGAATATATGAGCTACACACGAGAGAGAAGGTTCTAGAGGCTGGATCTTCCTTGAGGAGGGAGAGAAGGTGGGCTAGGCCCCCTGAGGGAGCCTAGTCAGAACATGGGTGTGACCAGAGTCCCAGGTGGTTGGAACGAAGGTCTGGAGGTGAACTTGCCTAGGGCTAGAGGCCAACACCCTGGAAGGGTGGGGTGTGAGGTCCAGGCATCCCGTCTGCTTCCTGTTCTCACAGGCTCTGTGGAGGCCCTACAGGAGGTTCTGCAGCTGCCTGCTACTCTGCGTGCCTGCCCAGCCCTTCAGAGTGCCCTAGCCGTTGATGCTGCCTTCCGAGAGGGCAATGATGCCCGCCTGTTCCGCCTGCTTCGGACCTTGCCGTACCTACAAAGCTGTGCAGTGCAGGGCCATGTTGGGCATGCCCGCCGCAGGGCCCTGGCCCGGCTTTCTCGAGCCCTGAGCACCCCTAAGGGGCAGGCCTTGCCTCTGGACTTCATGGTACACCTGCTGGCCATGGATGGACTCCATGAAGCTCGGGACTTGTGTCAGGCCCACGGGCTGCCTTTGGATGAAGACGACAGAGTTGTGTTCCTCAGAGGCCGATATTCCGAGAAGGGACTCCCACCAGCCAGTACCTGTCATGTGTTAGTGGGAAGCAAGCTGCAAGGACGGACCCTGGAGGAGGTGGTCATGGTAGAAGAGGGTGAGAAGGGTATGCTTAGACCTGGGTCTCCAGCTTGAGAGGGGTGCAGTGCAGTCTCCCCTGACTGATCACAGCACCTGGTTGTTCTTCATGCTTCACAGACAATAAAAGAAGCTTGTTTTTTAGGAACCAATTAGATTTCATTTGTTCTGGGAATCAGAAGGGAGATAGAACACTTAAGAGCATGGGGCGTGGGGAGGCAGGTTGGGCAAGGCCCTGTGCTCCCCAGAGGGAGACCATGGTGCTCTCTGAACTGGCATTATTTGCTCCCTGCCCACTCCCATGAGCAGTCAGTAGCTTTCGACACTTTCTACCCACCGCCCCTCTTCTGCTGCCCACTCTGCCAGCCAAGTGCCAAGGGCAGGGAGACTATCACCTGAAATTGCTCCTCCTATGGGTCCTTAGCTGTGGGGACCCCCTGCTATTGCTCAGAAACTGAAAAGGGTCTCCTAGTTGATCCACTCCTGGCCTCAGGAAAGACTGGAGCACCCCAGAAAAACAGGAGCGAGAGATGCAAGTGGAAGGGAAGAGGCCGAGGGACAGGCCTGGGGTCAGAGGTCAACCACAGGCTTCAAGGTGGCCGCTGCACCCTCCAGGGCCATCACTATGATGCTGAGTTGCCTGTTCACCTCAGCCCAAGCTTCGGATCCAGAGTTGATGTCCTGGGCCCTGGAGCAGGCATTGGCCAGACCTGGGAATGTGGCAACAGAGCTGGTGCGGGGTGCCCAGAGCACGTGGCTGAGGAGAAATGGCAAGCTGAGGATCGGTGGGGGCTCAGCCACCATCCACAGCCAGGCCCAAAGCCCCTGCCCGCCCTCTGTAAAAGCAGGCATCGGTGGGTGGGCTGGGGTCCGAAGCAGGCAAACATCTCTCTTGATGGACAGTCCTGCCGGCAGAACCTCCCGGGAGCTTCGGTACAGGCTCACCTGTAGTAGCGTTCCTCCGGGAAGGCCCTTGGGTTCAGGAATGCCCGTTCCAGGAACATCAGCTGGTCATTGACCATCCGCACCTGCAGGGGGCTGGAGGACATGGGGGTCCTGCAGCCAGCTGCCGTCTTGAGTGCCCTGGGTATGGCCTCCCAGACACTGCCCACTGCCCGTGCTCACTCAGGGCTGCTGTTCTGCAGTGTTGAGATGCGTTGTAACAAGGATGCTGCTGCTGCGTCAAACTTGTCCACTGCAGTCACCAGGGGCTCTGTGAGGTAGGAGCAACTAGCTTAGCCCTGGGAATGCAGGGCTCCCTAAGCTGCGTTGTTGGGGTGTTGGGGTGTCCCTACCCAGGCTGATTTTGTGCTGCTGTAACAGGGTGCTCAGGTTCTGCTGGGCAGCCCGCAGGAAGCCTCGTATCGTCTCGCTGTAGTCACTAACGTTGAGGGGTAGGAGGAAGCTGTCGCTGAGACGGAGAAGTACACTCCCTGCAGTCCGGGCCACGGCTTGGTGGCTGGTGAAGTCTGTCCAGGGGACACAAGGCCAGAGCTGTGTCATCAGCCCATCCTCTGTCAGCCTCAAGATCCCCCATCCCCTCCTCACCAGGATCCAGAAACTTCTCCACATATTCAAATGTGTCAAAGGCTGTGTGGTAGGTGGGGTAGATCCGGGCTGAGGTCTTGCTCTGGGGAAACAGCACAGAGGGGCCGGGCTCACTTGAAGTCAGTTCCCACTGTGAGCACAAGTCTCAGTCCTTGTCAAATCCAGGATGGGGGCTCAAGAGTTTCCACTTTATAGAGGAGGCAACTGATGCTTAAGACTTAACCTGCCAGCCATTACCCAGCTACTAAGAGGCAGAGCTGAGGTGGAGCCAGTGTCTAGGGAAGCAAGAGCCTGCCACTTGGGAGTCTGGATCCCAGCTCCACCACCCAAGGAGAGTGCCCACAGGAGGAGACACGCTTTAGAGTGTCCACTGTGGAGGCGCTGACCGGGCGCTCTGCAGACCACCACAGCGATCCCACGCCAATACTATAATAGATCCTCCTAGTTCCTTAACTTCATTTGTTCAGTGGTGATACCCCACACACACACACAGACCACACATGTTCAGACTCTGCTGCTTACAGCCAGTGACATCCTACCAAGTGACTGACATTATTTTCTCATTCCTCAATTAGGCATAGCATGAGGGAGCATCTTAGAAACAGGGGTGCCCTTCCTTTGATCAGTTATCAGAGAGGCTGAAAAGTTCCTGCATTGCCCCACTGGCCATGCCTGCGGATGGGGGGGGGGGGTTCTTGGTTAAGCTGAAGGAAGGAGACATACCCATATCAGGCAGCACCATTCCCCAGGCAGAGCTGGAGACTTGGAGCGTGACCTGAGCACTTGGAAGCCTGCCTGCTTGTGAATGTACCTTCCTGCCACTCTTTCTTGCTATGATGGACTGTGACCTGAAATCCCAAGCTGAAATGAACCCTTTCTCCTTACATTGCTTTCGGCACAATATTGTATCACAGCAACAGGAATCAAAACTCAGCTACTTATTTTATCAGCCAGATGGATCCAGTCTACTAGAGCCACCCTCAGGACTTAATGGGGCAGTATTGGGGGGGGGGGGTCCTGTATTGCGGAGGGGAGTCCCTGCTCACCTTGTCATAAGTGTAGGCCAGGTCCATAGAAGTGATTCCCAGGAAGTGAATGAAGGGGGCATAGTCGCTGCCTGCACCCAGAGTGCCCATGCTGGGGAAGGAAAGGGACAGCATTTGGAGGGTGTGGGCCGGCATGTTTTGCCATGGTCCCCTGTTGCTGGGCCAGCATGTTTTGCCATGGTTCCCTGTTTGTCAATCTGGGCTCACCTGGGGATCCAGCCATACACTGGACTGCTGCGGTTGGTGTACCGGATCCAGTTGTCATAGATACTGAGGCCGCTGGGGCCTGGAGCTTTGATCTGGCGCAGAAGGGAATGTTAACCCAGGGTAGACCCTCTTCGTAGCTTGGAGACTAGATGGAGTCTCCGCAGGACACCAATCTCCAGCCCACCCACCACATAGCTCCGCCCTTCGCCCTCCAGCCACGCCCACCCCGGCACCTTTTTGGTGGCAGAGAAGATGACGCTCTGTGCCGGAGGCGTGCCCTGCGCCCTGAGGGTCACGTTGGCTGTGGGAGGAACCAAGAAGGCCTGTTGGGCCCCAGCCGGTCCCTTCCCCGCCTTTCCCCCACCCCCAACTGGTCTTCCAGCATGTCCCCTACCGAACACCGAGATGTCCACGTTGATGTAGGCCACCGTGCGTGCCTGCAGCTTGCTCAAGAACTCCTGCGGGGGCGAGGGCACCTGCATCCAGCTCTGCCCCCCACCCCCCGCCCCTCAGACAGTCCCCTCCATCCGCTCCCGTATGGGATTCTCACCTCTGTGAATTCCGTGGAGCCTATGAGCCCGAACTCCTCTGCCCCCCAGCTAGCCAATATGATGGATCTTCGGGGTCGCCAGGTCCCTGGGAAGTGGGGCGTGGGGAATTGGAGAACAGAGTATCTGGGGGGCCTGGCACCCTTAGCCAGCCTTCCAGGAGGCTGTCCTCTTCCTAGCCTGCTCTCAATGACAACCTACCCCAACACCAGACTCCCTGGTTCACCAGGTCTCTTTTTGCCAAAATGCTCCATGGTCACTCTGATCCATGGTGGAAATGCGTGGAAGAAATCAGAACCTGGACCCTGGGCCTCCATGCAACCCAGGCAATCTGTGACACATTGGTATTCCCCCTGGGCATTATCTGTGCAACTCAACACTTAAAACAGTGTATCTTGCAATTTCACAACTCAAGAAACTGATGCACAAAGAAAATGACTTGCCCAGGGTCATAGCTGGCCCAGTTCAAATCCAGGCATTGGCCGCAGAGTGCTGGGCGTCCAGGGTGATCCACTGCCTCCCAGGGCACCCTGCAGCCTAGCTTCCATCTCCCCATCTGTGCCCACAGTGCTTTCGCCACAGTCCCCAGCCACCTATGACCTTGATGGACTCCCTTGCCCTTCAAAACTCCAGACTCCCCCAACAAAACTATTTGATCATTACTGGTTTGGTCTTATTTTGTTGTTAATGTTATTTTCTGAGACAGGGTCTTGTTATGGTAGCCCAAGTTACCTATGTTGCAAGGTTGGTTTTAATTGAACTCATAATCCTTAGACACTCCAGTGTTGAGATTATAGGCATGTGTTACCATGTCCAGCTCTCATCTTCTGGTCTATATTTATTTTTGTTTTGTTTTGTTGATCTAGACAGGGTATATCCCAGGCTGGCTTTGAATTCACTATGTGTCTGAGAATGACCTTCAACTTCTGCCTCTACTTTCAAGTCCTAGGGCTTCTTGTATGCTAAGCAAGCACTGTACCAACTGACAACATTCCCAGTAATAAATTAATAAATAAACAGGGATCCCAGTCCCTATTTATTACAATTTTATTTATTAATTTGTTTTATTATTATTATTATTATTTTTTTTGGAGACAGTGTTTGACCTGAAACTTGCTATATAGATCAGACTGGCTTCAAACTTGCAGAGATCCGCCTGCCTCTGCCTCTGCCTCTGCCTCTGCCTCTGCCTCTGCCTCCTGGATCCTGGAATTAAAGGAAACACCACATCTGGTGTTTTTTTTTTTTTTTTTTCTTTCTTTCTTTCTGAGGCAGGGTCTCCTTGTAGCCCAAGCTGGCCTGGAACTCTATATGTAAGCTAGGCTGGCCTTGAACTCCCAGAGATCCCCCTGCCTCTGCCTTCTGAGTGCTGGGATTAACGGTGTCTGTCACCACACTCAACTTTTAGCAATCTTCCTGCCTCAGCCTACAGGCATACACTACCACACCTGACATTCACACTCACCTTTTACTTCAAAAAAATTAAAAATAAGGCTGGAGAGATAGCTCAACATTCCAGAATGAGTTCTGCTCTTGTAGAAGACCTGCCTGCATTCACTTTTAGCATAATTTAAACTAGTAATAAAATTATTTATTTATTTATTGCAGTTCTTACCCTCAGCCTTTAACGGCTGCGCTATCCCCACAGCCCTATTATTTATTTTTATGTGTATGAATGTACTGTCTGTAAGTCTGTGCACCCCTGTCGTGCAGAAGAGGGTGTTGGATTCCTCTGGAACTGGAGTCAAAGATGGTTCTCAGCTGCCATGTGGGTGCTGGGGATCGAACCCAGGTCCTTTTCAAGAGCAGTTGGCACTCTTAACTGCTAGGCCATCTCTCCAGCCCCCCCCAAATTAATTAACTACAACATGACTCTGTATTTGTGTTACAAATTTGTACACGGGCGTGGTGGCACACACCTTTAATCCCAGCACCCGAGGCAGGCAGATCTCTGTGAGTTCAAGGCCAGCCTGGTCTACAGAGTGAGTTCCAGGACAGCTACAGAGTGAGTTCCAGGACAGAGTGAGTTCCAGGGGCTACAGGGAGACCCTGTCGCAAAAAAGACAAAAAAAAAAACAAAAACCTCCCCCAAATAAAATAAAATGTAGTTATTGATCACAAAAGTGGCACATGAACATCAGGAGTGTCAGATGAAGGCTGTAAATATGAAATACATTTGGGGCTGGAAAGATGGCTCCAGTACAGGGGAATTCGACGCCCTCTTCTGACCTCTACGGCATTGCACCAACCTACATGCAGACAGTACACTCATACACATAAAAAATAATAAATAAAATAAAAAGACTCCTATTTAAAAAAAACATTTGAGGAGACAAGGCTTGGGGAGAAGGCTCAGTGAGTAAGAACACTTTTTGTGCAAACATGACCCGAGTTCAAATCCCCAGCACCCATGTGAAAAAAGCCACTGGTGGGGGCTGGAGAGATGGCCTAGCGGTTAAGAGCGCTGACCGCTCTTACAGAGGACCCGGGTTCGATCCCCAGCACCCACATGGCGGCCGAGAACCGTCTGAAACTCCAATTCCAGGAGAACTCCAGTTCCAGGGGAATCCGAGACCCTCTTCTGACCTCCNAAAAAAAAAAAAAAAAAAGCCACTGGTGGCTCTAACGTAGCACCGGGATCCAGACAACCAGACACTGGAAGCTTGCAGCCAGCCTAGTAGGGGTAGAGAGAGCAGAGAAGAAAGCGAGTGCTATCAGGGAGAGACCCTGCATCCAGAGAATGGGGGGGGGGGCGGCTTCTCCTGGCCTCCTCAGGCATGAGCATCTGCACAGAGACATGGACAGCACCACTCTCGCAAAAAGAAAAAAAAAAAGATGATTGGGCAATGTAATGTGCTCCAGCTACTCAGGAGAGTAATACAAGATTACTTGAGCCCAACCTGAGCTACATAGTGAGACCCTGTCTCAAAAAACTAAGACATGGCCAAGAGTAGTGGCACATGCCTTTAATCTCAGCACTTGGGAGGCAGAGGCAGTAGGATCTCTGTGAGTTCAAGGCCAGCCTGGTCTACAGAGTGAGTTCCAGGACAGCTGGGACTATAGGGAGACCCTGTCTCCTTGAAGAGACCAAAAAAGAAAAAGGAAAAACAAGATAGAAATTGCTGTACTACCCCAGAGTCCAGTCAGAAGCAGTGTCCCCCCAGCTGGCCACCTGCCCCTCATCTGAGTTCAGCCATATCTGGAGCTTGACTTCCCCTCTTTGCTACCAATTCCCCAGTTCATCTCTCAATTCCTTCCTTCTTTCCTCCCTTCCTTCCTCTCTGCCTTCCTTCCAACACCGACTCCCCCATAGACAAAGTCTCATTATGTAGACCAGGTTGGCCTTCCTCTCACAGAAATCTGCCCACTTCGGCCTCCTGAGTGCTGGGATTCAGGGTGCGACACCACCACACCCAGTTTTTACATATCTTTCCCAACTTGGAAACTGGTACCTTCAACTTCTGGGTGTTTCCTGGCACCTCAAGATCACTTGGTGACAACTTGCACAATACATGAGATGTCAGTCACACAAAAGGGAGGCAGATTACTCCTAAGGCCTTGGGATTGTGTGTGATGAAATTTAAGTTGCTACGGATTCAAATTACATGGTTATTGCCTGGGGACATCAGGGTAATTATAGCAGTTCTGGAAGTGGCTTGGGGGTAACCTTCACCTACAGGAAATGCCACTCAGTTAACCACTTAAAACTTTAAAATGAGGACCTGGGTTCAATTCCCAGCACCCACATGGCAGCTAAGAACCATCTTTAACTCCAGTTCCAGGGGAATTCTATGCCCTCTTCTGACCTCTGCAGCATTGCACAACATGGGTGCACCAATCCACATGCAGACAGTACACTCATACACATTAAAAAAAAAAAAAAATGGGCTGGAGAGATGGTTCAGAGGTTAAGAGCACCAACTGCTCTTGCAGAGGACCTGGGTTTGATCCCCAGCACCCACATGGTGGCTGAGAACTGTCTTTAACTCCAGTTCCAGGGAAATCTGACACCCTCTTCTGACCTCCGTGGCATTGCACAACATGGGTGCACAAACCTACATGCACACAGTACATTCATACACATAAAAAATAATAAATAAGCTGGGCGTGGTGGCGCATGCCTTTAATCCTAGCACTTGGGAGGCAGAAGCAGGCGGATCTTTGTGAGTTCAAGGCCAGCCTGGTCTACAGAGTGAGTTCCAGGACAGCTGGGGCTACAGGAAGACCCTGTCTCGAAAATACTAAAAATTAATTAATTAAAAAATAAAAAACAACTTTAAAATGGTAAAATTCTTTTTTTTTTTTTTTTTTTTTTTTTTTTTTTTTTTGTCTTTTCGAGACAGGGTCTCCCTGTAGCTCCAGCTGTCCTGGAATAAAATGGTAAAATTCTTAAATTTTGTTATGCATATTTGTTTTTGTTTTCTTTCTTATTTTATTTTTTATGTATATGAGTGTATTGCCTGTATGTGTGTAAGCACACCCCTATCATACAATGCCCTTGGAGGTCAGAAGAAGGCATCAGTTCCCCTGGAATGGGAGTTCTAGATAGTTGTTAGCTGCTATGTAGGTGCTGGGAATTGAACCTGGGTCCCCTGAAAGAGGAGTCAGTGCTCTTAACCGATGAGCCATCTCTCCAGCCCCTTCTTCCTTTTTAGAGACAGTCTTCTATGGCCCAGGCCGGCC
Source organism: Rhizomys pruinosus (assembly GCA_009823505.1). Lineage (NCBI taxonomy): Eukaryota > Metazoa > Chordata > Mammalia > Rodentia > Spalacidae > Rhizomys > Rhizomys pruinosus. The sequence goes on from VZQC01011847.1 coordinate 1,594,969, forward strand.
TCCAATTCATTATGTAGTTGGTGATGACCTTGACCTTTGGAATGCTCTGTCTCCAACTCCTAAATGCTGGGATTACAGGTGTGCACCACCTTGCCTGGTCATGCAGTGCTGGGACTTGAACCAAGGCATGTGTGAATGCGGGACCAGCTCTCCACCAGCTGAACCACCTCCCTAGAGATGTTCTGGGGAGACCCAGCTCCAACCACTTAACTTCTTCCCCAGATCTGTTCCCTAGCCAGCCTTGTTTTTCATAAATAGCACCATCCCAAGCTAAGATGTGGAAGAAGGAAGATCAGAGTTGGAGGCTCCTGGGCTACATGAGACCTTGTCTAAATAAATAAATAAATAAATAAATAAGCAGTCACCAAGGTAGCTCAGTAGGTAAAGGCCCCCTGGCACCAAGCCTGAGGGCCTGAGTTCAATCCCTGAGACCTGCATGGTGGGAGGAGAGAGCCGGCTCAGAAAAGCTGTCCTCAGAGCTCTGCACACAAGCTATGGTGTGTCCCGCCCCTCCCTCCCCTCAGTAGTCCACGGACCCCAGGCCACCAGACTGTTTCCTACCCATTGTCCCCAACCTGGGCCCGGTCCCATAACCTTCACCTCTGAGAAAGAAAAGAGATGCGGTTGCTCCCTCTGCACAGGCCTTCCTCTGACTCCCTGCCCACAGGAAAGCTTAAACTGGCACTCCCCCATGATTAAGATCCTTCCTCACCATGACCCATGAACCAAACTCCCTGCACTGGCCTGCCTGGCCTCCTGACTGTCCCTGCCTCGGCCCCTTCCCAGCTCTTGTGTCTCACCATCTTTCTGGTTGTGAACCAGAGCCTTTACCGGCTGCACAGCTCACCAGCCCATCTCTCACCATCCTAAGGATCTGCCACCCTTTGTATGAGGTGCCTAAGGGCTAGAGCGGCACCCTCAGACAGACTAGCCCCTGAAGGATGACACCCAGTGGGCAGGGCCTGGGCTGACTTTGCTCACAGCTTCTGAGGACTGACCCCAGCCAGGAACGTAAGAGGCCCTTGGAGACTACTCCAGGAATCAACAGCTGGTCCCTGAGCCCAGGGCTCCTGGGGCCAGGGCTGAGGCCCAGGCAATTCTGCCTCCTGTACCCTCAGCCTAGATTGGGTGGGCTCTGGAGTCAATCTGAGTAGACTAGAGATGACCCCAGAGCTTCTAGGTGACCAGGGGAAAGGGTGGCCTCACCCTTCTTTTTTTTTTGGTCTTTTTGAGACAGGGTCTCCCTGTAGCCCCAGCTGTCCTGGAACTCACTCTGTGAACCAGGCTGGCCTTGAACCCACAAAGATCTGCCTGCCTCTGCCTCCCAAGTGCTAGGATTAAAGGCATGCGCCACCTCGCCCGGCCTCACCCTTCTTTAGCAGGGTCCCCAGGACACGGGAGATCTCCAAGAGGACAGAGGTGCCACTGCTAGGGTCCACTGCTCCGTGTACCCAGCTGTCTCGATGGTTTCCATAGATCACATAGCGATCTGGAGGGAGGAGAGTCAGAGGGGCAGAGAAGGGGCGGTGAAGGGTGGGGGCAGGCTGGGTTGCAGCCAGGGGAGCCAGGAGCGGGTGTGGCAGGGCTCAAATGACAGGGCTGGGCCTGCAGTACGAACAGGCTCACCGGGCTCCACTGCCCCATGGATGATCCCCAGGACATTGGAGGAGTTCCTCAGCACCAGGCGGTTGTGGACGTTCACTCTCACCTCACTGGGAGATAGTGGAGAGGGAAGAGGGAAGGATGTGGTGAGAGTTTAGCCCTCGCCTGTCCTGCTGTCAGAAGCAGGAGTGCTCTGTGCTTGGAAGCTTCCTAGGCATCATCACTTAGTGAGCATTTCCCTGGATCACAGTGTGCCCGGCTTAGTACTAGACTGCAGAGTTCCACAGACTGACAGAGGCACTCAGAGACTGGGCCTTGTGAGACTGTCCTCTCTTGAGCGGGCTAGACCTCAAGGAAGATAAGGTGTAAGAGGCCTTGGGAGAAGGGACACCTGGTGACTCGGGGTGCTGCCACCGGGGAAGCAGACACTGGCCCAGGCTTTGGAGGGAGTGTCTGGAGTGGGGATCGGGTGGGAGGGGCAGGAAACCCCACTGGCTCAGAGGGTCCCTGCTATTTCATGAGCAGGTATCTGAGGGTCAGGTGAGGGGCTGGGGCAGAAAGGGAACAGGCCTTGAGGTGGGAAGAAGGGCAGGGAAGACGGGAAAGCCTAGGCCCCACCTCACCTGTCTGCTGGGAAGCTTCCCTCCGGCTGGAAGCCAGGCCCCAGCCTGTACTCGCAGCCCAGTGCCCCCTGCCAGGACTGCGGGGCTAAGGGTCCAGTGAGGTTGCTGGGAAAGAGAAAGGGCTGTGAGGCTGGTTTGGCATTTGCAGACAGACGCCCGCCTGGGGGAGTCGGAGACAGGCACAGACTCACCAGAGCAGGTTTTTTGCATCCTCGAAGCCAATGGGCTGGGCAGGAATCGGGGGAAATCCAGGAATGTTGTTCTGGTCCAGGCGAAAGGAAGAAGGATGGGCAGGGAGGTAGGGAGTCAGAGGGTCCCCAAAATACTCATCGTAGGAGCCTCGCTCCACGCCGGAAGGAGGCAGGCCCCAGGAACTGGGGAAGGTCTCGCTGGGCAAGGTCTTCCCATCATTGATGTCCCTGGGGTCCGTGTACACCAGCACCCCGACCACTCCGTGTTTGGCAGCATTAATGGCCTGCAGGAGGCAGAGGAGCCTGTATAAGTGAGTGGCAGATGGGGACAGCTAAATCCTTATCCCTCCACTTCTCTTCCATAACCAGAATTCCTCTGTCTTCCATGAACAATATGATATTGGCCCAAGACATTTATGGTAAACCCACTTCAGCCAGCATAATATTGTTGAGGATCTCTGGCTGGACAATTGGGGATGTCCTGAGATGGAATACTGTGTAGCTGTATAAAAGGACAGATCTGGCCGGCCAGGGCAGCTCATGCCTTTAATCCCAGAGCTCTCAGGAGGCAGAGGCCTACCACGTGGGATCTGCGAAGCTGCCAAAGCCTTAGACAAGCACCAAGCCCACCTGTGTGCTTGCATCCAACTGTGTGAGATGATGTATGTCGAGTTAGCGGGAGGCCTTTGTGCTGAGCACCAGATCAACCTGATTAAGGCTGAGGACAAGAAGAAGCTAGGGAATGAATGTGTAAGCCCCTGCAAAACTGGTGGAGAGGGGAAGCCCAGAAAGTGGTTGGCTGCAGTTGTACAGTGGTTAAGGATACAGCAAAGAATCTCAGGCCAAGGAGGTCACTGAAGAATACTTCAAATGCGAGAAATAAACAAATTAGGACAGAGAGATGGCTCAATGGTTAAGAGCACAGGTTGCCAGGCGTGGTGGTGCATGCCTTTAATCCTAGCACTCGGGAAGCAGAGGCAGGCAGATCTTTGTGAGTTCAAGGCCAGCCTCGTCTACAGAGTTCCAGGACAGCTGGGGCTACAGGGAGACCCTGTCTCGAAAAGACAAAATAATAATAATAATAATAAAAAATTTAAAAAGAGCACTGGCTGCTCTTGCAGAGGACCTGGGTTCAATTCCCAGCACCCACACAGCAGCTAACTATCATCCATAACTCCAGTTTCAGGGGCATCTCATACCATCTTCTGACCTCCAAGGGTATTGCATGACCCCAGTGCTCTTACACATATGCAGGCAATATACTCATACACATTAAAAAAAGAAAAGAAAAGAAAAGAAAAGAAAAAGTTTGGATCATTGTCCTTAAAAAAAATAATAAAAAAGAACAGACATAAGGCAGATGCAGCTGTAAGGTCACAGCTCATCTAAGTCAGGGATTTTCCAGGAAAGAACAGACATAAGGCAGATGCAGCTGTAAGGTCATAAACCTGCCTAAGTCAGGGATTTTCCAGGAAAGAACAGACATAAGGCAGATGTAGCTGTAAGGTCACAGCCCACCTAAGTCAGGGATTTTCTAGGAAAGAACAGACATAAGGCAGATGTAGCTGTAAGGTCACAGCCCACCTAAGTCAGGGATTTTCCAGGAAGCAACTGAGGTAGAAGTTCCGAGAAAGTTGCTGTAATCCGGCTCCTACTGATACCAGTCACAAGCCTCAGTTTATCTTCTTTTTTTTTTGAGACAAGGTCTCCCTTTAGTCCTAGCTGGACTTGAGCTCACTCTGTAGACCAGGCTGGTCTTGAACTCACAGAGCTCCACCTGCCTCTGCCTCCCATGTGCTAGGATTAAAGGCATGCGCCACCATGCCCTGCCTAAGACGGTTCTTAGCTGCCATGTGGGTTCTGAGAATCGAACCCCGGTCCTCTGCAAGAGCAGTCAGTGCTCTTAACTGCTGAGCCATCTCTCTAGCCCAACTCAGTTTATCTTGAGATGCTTTTACTGCTGCCAGCCACAGATCCACCTACACCCTAGTCCCTCATCTCCTCCCCCCACCTTGTAAACTCACTTCCTTGTGTGCCTGGGAATAAAACTGCCATTCTGGAGACATTCTAACGCTGGTCATTCTAATCCTGACACAGGCAGGAAAACTTCATTTTCCTGACGCTTTCTCCTCTCTGTGCTGAGTCTCCCCTCAAAATGAACCTAACAGTAGCTTGTGATCTCAACATTCAGGAAATAGAGGCAAGAAAACTGTTGAGAGTTTGAGGCTAGCCCAAACTACAGAGCGAAACTCAACAACAAAAAAGGTGTATTAGACAGCCATGTTCAAACTAGCAATATTCTCTACAGCCAAAATGTGAAACAGCCCATGTCCATCAAAGTATGAATGAAAGGTGACATACATACATATATATGTGTGTGTGTGTGTATGTGTGTGTGTGTTTTATAGATACTTTATATATTTTACATTTTTACATTTGTTGTTGTTTTCTGAGACAGAATCTCACTCTATAGCCCAGGCTGGCGTGGAACTTGCTATATAGACCAGACTAGCCTTGAACTCACAGAGATCAACCTGCCTCTGCCACTGCCTCTAGAGTGCTGGTATTAAAGGCATATACCACTATGCAATGCACACACACACACACACACACACACACACACACATTGGGACAGGTTTTAATAGAGCCAAGGCTGGCCTCAAACTCGCTATGTAGCCAAGGATGTCCCTGACCTTCTGATTCTCCTGTTCCACTCAGTACTTAAATGTCACCACACCCAGGTTTATGGGCTGAGGGGGATTGAATTCAAGCCTTATGCATGCTAGGCAAGCATTCTACCAAATGAACAACATTCCTAGCCCAGCAATGGAATGTTATTCTGCCTTGAAAAGGAATAAAGTCCAAAAATATATATAATAAAAAAAATAAGCATAAAAAAAGGAATAAAGTCCAGATGGGCGTGGTGGCACACACCTTTAATCCCAGCACTCGGGAGGAAGAGGCAGGGGGATCTCTATGAGTTCAAGGCCAGCCTGGTCTACAAAGTGAGTTCAGGCCAGCTGGGACAAAAAAAAAAAAGAGAAAGAAAAGGAATAAAGTCCTCTTGAAGCCTCAATGAACCTTGATGGTGTTAGGCTGGGTGAAATAAATCAGATACAAGAGGATAAATATTAACCCCAGCTCTAAGACAGCTGATCCCTTCTTCTGACCTTGGAAAACACCTGCACCAAATGCGAGCACACACTCATACAGACAGGTATACACACAGAAATAAAAATATATCTCAAGTCCTTTGTGGGGGAGGCTGAAGGGGTGGCTCAGCAGTTAAGAGCACCTGGGTTCAATTCCCAGCGCTGATCTCTCACAACTGTTTGTAACTCCAGTCTGAGAGGATCCATGCCCTTTTCTGAACTCTGTGGGCAACGCACTCGCAGGTGCGCTTACATACATACGTACAGGCAAAACACTCATATACATAAAAGAAAACACATCAGAAAGAGGAGATGAGGTTTTCAGAGGCTGGTTGTGGAGAAGTAAACATTGTTAAATGGAATTTCAGTTTCAAATAATGGTAAGTTTCTGAAAATTGATAATCTGATGGAGCATTTTGCTAATATTCTTGTTTAAACTTAATGAATTAATTTTTTGGTCTTTTTTTTCTTTCTTTCTTTTTTAAATTTTTGTATGTGTATGAGTGTACTGTCTGCATGTAGGTCTGTGCACCCATGTCGTGCAATGCCGCGGAGGTCAGAAGAGGGTCTCGGATTCCCCTGGAACTGGAGTTCTCCTGGAATTGGAGTTTCAGACGGTTCTCAGCCACCATGTGGGTGCTGGGGATCGAACCCGGGTCCTCTGCAAGAGCAGTCGGTGCTCTTAACTGCTAGGCCATCTCTCCAGTCCCAATTTTTTGGTCTTTTTGAGACAGGGTCTCCCCCTAGCTCCAGCTGTCTTGGAACTCACTTTGTAAACTAGGTTGGCCTTGAACTCACAGAGATCCGCCTGCCTCTGCCTTCCCAGTGCTGGACTAAAGGCATGTGCCACCACACCTGGCGTCACCTTATTTTTTGAGACACAGTTTCTCACTGCAATGTGGACATTGTCAGTTTGGCTGGACGGGCTGACCATTGGACCCCAGGACCCCAGGAATTTGGATGTTACTAGGTGAGCATCTAATACCGTTAATGGTGTCTTTTTGTTCTGAATTAAGACAGCCACCCAGCTGGTATCAGCAGACACTAAACCACTAACCAGACTCTGAGGTTCAAGGTATGCCTGAGCCCAGACACCCAGAGAATGAGGGACAAGTGAGGGTGAAAGGAGAACACAGACATCACAAGTCTCAGGACTGTGGCTCAGCACCTGAGCAGAGGGGCAAGGCTGGGCTGACCATGACCAACTGATGGCCTTTGTTCGTCCTGTCCTCCCTGTACAGTTTCCCAGCCAAGGCTGAAATGTAAGTTGGTTAACCTTCTGCTGTCACAGACCGCCAGCTTTCTGAATGAAATGCTACTTAAAGATTTACTTCCTGGGTCAGCGAGATGGCTCAGCAGGCAAAGGTGCTTGCTGCCAATCCTTGCTGCAGACAACTTGTGTTCAGTCCCCAGCACTCCCATATGGTGGGAGTCTGAGGTACAAGTTGTCCGGACTGTAGAACACCCACCCACACATACAAAATAATGTAAAAACAAATTTAAAAAAGAGAGTCGCTAGGCGTTGTGGCACACGCCTTTAATCCTAGCACTTGGGAAGCAGAGGCAGGTGGATCTTTGTGAGTTCAAGGCCAGCCTGGTCTACAGAGTGAGTTCCAGGACAGGGACAGCTGGGGCTACAGGGAGACCCTGTCTCGAAAAAGCCAAAAAAAAAAAAGACAGTCAGTTCCTGCCTCTGCCATGCAGCCTCTGCTGTGATAGACGGCACAGCCCTGGTCTTCCCGTTCCCTTGCCCGCAGACAGCTCAAGCCCCCACCCCCACCCCACTGCCCTGGTTTCTCCTGTCCACAGCTGACCCTTCTCCCTCCTGGGCCCTCTGCATGATCTCTACTCACCTTGGCTCCACGCCCTACACTCCCATATCGAGTCAGGGCAATGGTGCCATTAAGGCTGATATTCTGGTTCTGAAGCAACTTGAAGTCTTCTTCTGAGCCTCGGTTAGCGTAGACGAGGAGACCCTAGTCCAAAAGGAAGGGTTGTCAGAGCTATGCCTGGCCAAAGGCAGGTGGGGAAGGGGTATGAAGGCTGAATACCAGGAGGGAGAAGTTTGATTCTGTCTCCCCACCTCACCCAGGGATATAAGCACCCCAAGGCTGGATGGCCGTCCTTTTGTCTCTGGCTGGGTACTCTGTACTAGTGTTTGTAGAATGACTAACTGATGGAGGACAGGAATAGCAATGGTGTGTGCAAGGTCAGTGGCGGGGGTGCTGGGTGGGGAGAAGCTTGGGGGGTTCGAGGCTCACCTTCGGAGTTCCAGCGGGAGCAAAGGCAGCATAAGGCTGGACCACGTTAGGCCCTGCCTGCTCCCCGGTCACGTTCCTTTCGCCGGGTTGGAAGGAGTGGAGGACGGTTCCGTTGGGGCCCACTGTGGAAGGAGAGGGTCAGGGCTGGGCTCGCAGCTGCCCTCACCACCAGGCATTCCTGCCAGGACCTCACCGACTTCCACACTGTTGGGCTTCTCTGGGCTGGGGAAGGAGAGCAGGACCTCGTACTCATAGGTCTGAGCCGAGTCCAGACCCGTGTCTTTGTCCCTCCAGCGTTCCAGCAACAGCTTCACCAGGGCCTCGTCCCGAGGGCTGGAGGCAATATGTGGCTCCTTGGAGAGCTCTCTGCAGGGTGGGCACGAGGGTGCAGCGCGTCAGGGAGAGGTCTCTGGCTAACAGGGGGCTGGCAGATCCCCTGCTCACCGGAGGTTCTCTCGGATTTTGCTGGCATCTAGTTGTCTCATCACCCTGTCAAGAATCTCCAAGTCCAGGTCCTGGGAGACTGGAGAGTCAGCCGCTTTGGGGATGGCAAAGTGGCCCAGGATGATCCCCAGCCCCAAGAGGGCAGCAGCCCCGACCACCAGCCCCAGGATCTTTGCCCAGTGCATCCTGTGGAAACTACAGCATAGCAGTCCTGGCCGGGCCTCCTTATAGACAGTGGCTAGTTAACCATTACCTATTGGGAGGTGCTGTCCTTTTGCCCCCAGAGGAGAAGACCTAGGGGACATCCCACAGTCTTCTGACACATGGACCCCTGCAGGGGACCTCTGAGGACAGCAGGATTCACAAACAGGGGTCTCCCTATAAAACTGACATACCCTTTCACAGACCTGGGAGTCAGAGTCCTGCATCCTTGCAGGATGGCCCAGTGCGAGCACCATCATCTTGTGTGACCTCCGTGCTGTCACTCAGTCCCTGACACTGGAACCCTGCTGGCTTGAGCAGATTTTGAGCTCCAGTCTCATTTTGCTGGACAAGCTGTGGGATGTGGACGTTTGCTCAGTGCCCTGAGCATGTTTTCTTAGCTGGGAGGTGTGGACGGTATATCAGGCAGTAGAGGAAGAGACAGAGGAGAGGGAAGGGCTAGGAGGATTTTCTGTCCGTGTCCTTCAGGAGTTCCCATCTGTGGGAGTGTTAGGGTCCAGGGGTCCCCACCAGAACACCAACAAGTCAGGCAGCTGTTTTTCACAAAGCTTATTTAGAAAAAAGACCAATTGCGAAGTTTATTTTTATTTATTTATTTTTTAATTTTTATTTATTTCTGTATGTGTATGAATGTACTGTCTGCATGCAGGTCTGTGCACCCGTGTCGTGCAATGCCGTGGAGGTCAGAAGAGGGTTTCGGATTCCCCTGGAACTGGAGTTCTCCTGGAATTGGAGTTTCAGATGGTTCTTGGCCGCCATGTGGGTGCTGGGGATCGAACCCTGGTCCTCTGTAAGAGCGGTCGGCGCTCTTGAACACTAGGCCATCTCTCCAGCCCCAGCGAAGTTTATTTTTAAAAAGGCCAAATTGGCTGGGTGTGGTGGTACAAGCCTTTAATTCCAGCACTCAGAAGGCAGAGGTTGAAGGATCTTTGTGAGTTCAAGGACAGCCTGGTCTACATAGTGAGTCTAGGACAGCTAGAACTACAGGGAGACCCTGTCTCAAAAAGACCAAAAAAACAACAAAAAAGGCCAAATTGATAACTGATGCATTGGGGGTAGACTCCCTCAATACATGCAGACAGGAGAGAGACCCTGGGGAATTCTATACAGGAGTTCGTTGTTGTTGTTGTTGGCTTGGTATTTTTGAGACAGGGTCTCCCTTTAGTCCCAGCTGGCCTGGAGCTCGCTTGGTAGACCAGGCTAGCCTTGAACTCACAGAGATCCACCTGCCTCTGCCTCTTGAGTGCTGAAATTAAAGGCCTGTGGCACACAGGAGTTTTTTTTTTTTAATTTTTATTTTATTTATTTCTGTATGTGTATGAATGTACTGTCTGCATGCAAGTTTGTGCACCCGTGTCGTGCAATGCCGCGGAGGTCAGAAGAGGGCATCGGATTCCCCTGGAACTGGAGTTCTCCTGGAATTGGAGTTTCAGACGGTTCTCGGCCACCACGTGGGTGCTGGGGATCGAACCTGGGACACAGGAGTTTTTAAAAGCAATGATCGGCTGGGTGTGGTGGTGCACGCCTTTAATCCTAGCACTTGGGAGGCAGAGGCAGGCGGATCTTTGAGAGTTCAAGGCCAGCCTGGTCTACAGAGCTAATTCCAGGAAAGCTGGAGCTACAGGAAGACCCTGTCTCGAAAAGACCAAAAATAAATAAAATAAAATAAATAAATAAATAAAAATAAAAGCAATGATCGGGCTGGAGAGATGGTCTAGCGGTTAAGAGCACCAACCTCTCTTGCAGAGGACCCGGGTTCGATCCCCAGCACCCACATGGCAGCTGAGAACCGTCTGTAACTCCAATTCTAGGAGAACTCCAGTTCCAGGGGAATCTGATACCCTCTTCTGACCTCCGAGGCATTGCACAACACGGGTGCACAAACCTGCATGCAGATAGTACATTCATACACATAAATAAATAAATAAAAATTTAAAAAAATTAAAAAAAACAACAATCACATCTTGGTGGGCTTTAGGTTAGTTATTACTGTTTTTTTTTTTTTCCTACTGGATGGTTAACTTTATGGTTCCACTCTTCTGTTACTCAGAGAGCAGAGATGACCCTCTCTGCTGTCTCTGCTGACCCATTCTTTGCCTGCTGACTCGCTCTGCTGACCCAAGGGTCAATTCTTTGCCTGCTGACTCGCTCTTCTGGCCCAAGGGTCAATTCGAGTACCCCCACCACCACACCTCCTGCCCGTTCAGCTTTTTGCAAAATGAGAAGTGTTTCAACGTAATCCTTAGCACAAAATAGAGTTCTTCCTAAAGAAATAGAGTCCCTATGGACTACCTGCTAGTTCCCTTCAGGAGGAGGTGGGGCTCTTGGAAGGGAAGCCAGTCCAGAACCTGCGGCAGGAGGTTCTCAGAAACCCACCCTTCTCAGCCTTCAGAGTGCTGGGAATAAAGATGGACACCACTGCGCTCCACTCTCGTTTGTCTGATTTGTCCTTCCATCTCTCCACCCATCCCTCCTCCCATCCACTCCTGCTCTCCATCCTCCCACTATCCCCTCCTCCCATCTCTTCTTCACTCCACCCCTCCTTTTCCCCTGCATCCATCTCTCTCCCCACTCCTCCTCCCCTTCTATTCATCCCTTTCCATTCCTTTGCTTACAACTTTACTCACTGGGCTCCAAAGCTGGCAGACCCTGGGGGAGCAAAGTCCAGCAGGAAAGACAGACAGACTCGATTATGATCAGGCCACAGACCGTGACCTTGGGTCTTATCAGACGTCCTTGCACAGTTGGCAAGGTAGGTCTGCTGATAAGTTGAAGAAGAGAGGTGTAGATCACCCCTGGGCAGCAGCCACACCCATCCTGGAAGATGTCCTTTGAACATGTGAAGTCACAGGCAAGACCCGGGGACAAGAGCCTGTGGCATGGGAATGAGGGGTCATGTTTAACATGGTTTATGCCAGACAGCAGGTGAACAGCATCTGTGTGTGTGTGTAACATTGAAGAAATCAACTCAAGCCAGTGGTGCCCCATGCCTACAATCCCAGCACCCTGGAGGTAAAGGCAGGACGCTAGGGAGTTCCAGACCAGCCAGGGAAACAGAGACTTTGAGACCGGTGAGGTCAGCCAGTGCAGGCAAGCAGACCATCCATCCCCAGCACCTATACACAAAGCTGGGCACGGTGCATCGAGATAGGGGTATCCCTGGGGCATGCTGGCAACCAGTGCAGCTAATCAGGGAGCTTTAGGCTCCATGAGAGATCCTGGCTCAAAAACTAAGGTGGAGCCAGTTTCGGTGGTGCATGCCTTTGATCCCAGCATTTGGGAAGCAGAGGCAGGCAGATCTGTCTTAAGTTCCTGCTATCATAAGTGCAGGAATTCCAGGAGGCTGCTGGCCTTCTGGCCAGCCCTAAGGTTGATGACCCCATGGCCAAACTGCTGACTAAGTTGATGGCCCCATGGCTCCCACAAGGCTGATGGCCTCATGGGCAAACCTGAGTCTGGCCAACACCCAGCCGGGGAGCTGTTGACTCTGAAGGCCCCCACTAGAGGATAAACCTGTGGCCGGAGGCTGCAAGTCCTTGAGAACACCCAACGGGCTGTCTCCAATGGCCGGACAAGCTGAAAAGCTAGCTGTAAGGTTAGCAGTTCCATGGTCGATCTGGACAAGGAAAATGTGCACTATGACAACCTAGAGACCTCGTCAGGTGGCACAACCTATAGGACTCTATTCTTGCAGGGGGAACAGCTTATACAGGTTTGGGATGGGTTCGTGACATCACCTCCTGGCAGCCAATCCTGAACCTTTGCATCCTCACGTGTCACTCCAACTCACGGGTCCTAAACAGAGGTCTTGTGATCTTTGCTCATGACCCTGAAGCTTGCTGGCTGAATGTAAGCCCACACACGGCCAAGCTCGGTCCAACCCACAGATCTCTGTGAGATGGAGGCCAGTCTGGTCTACATGGGGAGTTCCAGGCCAGCTGAGGCTACAGGGAGATTGCCTTAAAAAACAAAACTCGGGGCTGGAGAGATGGCCTAGAGGTTAAGAGCACCGACTGCTCTTGCAGAGGACCTGGGTTCGATTCCCAGCACCCACATGGCAGCTAAGAACCATCTTTAACTCCAGTTCCAGGGGAATCCGACACCCTCTTCTGACCTCCGCTGCATTGCATGACACGGGTGCACCAACCTACATGCAGACAGTACATTCATACACATAAAAAACTAAAAAAAAAAAAAAAGAAATGCTACTGTAATTTAAAAAAATAATAAACCAGGTGGGGTGGCACACGCCTTTAATCCCAGAACTCTGGGCGGGGAGGCACAGGTGGATCTCTGTGAGTCTCAAGGCCAGCCAGTTCTTTTTTTTTTTTTTTTTTTTCTTTCTTGTTGGAACTCATACAGCGAACCACCTACAGAATAACAAGTGTTTATGGACCTCTGATGTGTGTGGTCTCTTTTTATTTTTTTTTATTTTTTATTTTTTTATTTTTTTTTTACCATTTTTTTTTTTATTTATTTTTAACAAATCTAGACCCATGTTCCCCCCGCTCCATTCCCCCACTCCACCAAGCTCGTGCATTCTGCCAACATGCTTTCCATCCTTAGTCTTTCTCAATTTTCCATGGGGAAGTTGACTTTTTTGAGCAGAAGTTCACGGTTTCAGTCAGTTCTTTGATGCAGTATTTTCTGTTGTTGTTGTTGTTTCCAATGCATATGCCCAACTGCTTAGTACAAAAGCTCAGGGGGCCTTACACAAGAAATACTTACAACTGGTAATTGGCACTAGCATCACAAATGAGAGATACCATGCATCGTTTGTTTTTCCTGGGACTGTGTTACTCACTCAGCATGATGTCCTCTAGCTCCAGCCATTTTTCCTGCAAAGCTCGTGATGTCGTCTTTCTTTACTGCTGCATAGAATTCCATTGTGGATGATTACCACATTTTCTCTATCCCTCGTCAGTTGAGGGGCATTTAGGTTGGTTCCAACTCCTTGCTATTGTGAAGAGAGCTGCAATAACCATGGCCGTGCATGTATCTCTGTGGGGCGTAAGTCTTGAGGGTACATGCCCAGGAGTGGTATGGCTGGGTCGGTGGCAATTCATTCCAAGTCTTCCAAGGGTTCTCCACACACTGCTTTCCATAGTGGCTAGTACAAGTTTACATTCCCACCAGCAGTGGATGAATGTTCNTAACAAATCTACGACCCATGTTCCCGCTCATTCCCCCACTCCACAGAGCTCGTGCATTCTGCCAAACATGCTTTCCACTCTTAGTCTTTCTCAATTTTCCATGGGGAAGTTGACTGTTTTGAGCAGAAGTTCACTGTTTCAGTCAGTTCTTTGATGCAGTATTTTCTGTTGTTGTTGTTGTTTCCAAAATGCATTATGCCCAACTGCTTAGTACAAAAGCTCAGGGGGCCTTACACAAGAAATACTTACAACTGGTAATTGGCACTAGCATCCACAGATGAGTATACCATGCATCGTTTGTTTTTGACTGTGTTACTTCACTCAGCATGATGTCCTCTAGCTCCAGCCATTTTTCCTGCAAAGCTCGTGATGTCGTCTTCTTTCTTTACTGCTGCATAGAATTCCATTGTGTAGATGTACCACATTTTCTCTATCCACTCGTCAGTTGAGGGGCATTTAGGTTGGTTCCAACTCCTTGCTATTGTGAAGAGAGCTGCAATAACATGGCCGTGCATGTATCTCGTGGTGGCGTAAGTCTTGAGGGTACATGCCCAGGAGTGGTATGGCTGGGTCGGGGGCAAGTTCATTCCAAGTCTTCCAAGGGTTCTCCACACTGCTTTCCATAGTGGCTGTACAAGTTTACATTCCCACCAGCAGTGGATGAGTGTTCCCTTTCCCCAAAACCTCTCCAGCACTTGGTATCATTTGTTTTCTTGACTTAGCCAGTCTTACTGGAGTAAGATGATATCTAAAGTGGTTTTGATTGCATTTCCTTAATGATCATGAGATTGAGCAGTTCTTGAGGTGTTTCTCAGACATCTCTAATTCCTCGCTTGTGAAGTCTCTGTTCAGTTCTTTGCTCCATCTATTGAGCGGGTCATTTGTTTCTTTTTTCTTGTTTTTTGAGTAGTTTATATATTCTGGAAATCAATGCTTGTCAGATGTATCTGCAGTGAAGGTTTCCTCCCACTCTGTGGGATTTCTCGTCACTTCCTGATTGTTTCTTTTGTATTACAGAGCTTTTGAGTTTGATGAGGTCCCATTTGTCAATTGTCGACTTAATTCTTGTGCAGCTGCTGTCTGATTTAGGAAGTCTTTCCTACGCCTATGTCTTGTAGTCTGCTGCCCACTTTTCTTCTCATCACCTTCAGAGTTTGGGTTTCACGTTGAGGTCTTTAATCCATCTGGAGTTACTTTTTGTACGGGTGAAAGGTAGGGGTTTAATTTCATTCTTCTAAAGTGGTGATCCAGTTTTGCCAACACCCCTTGCTGAAGATGCTGTCTTTTCTCCATTGTGGTTTTGGCCCCCTTGTCAAATATGAGATGGCTTGAAATTTGTAGTGCTCAGATTTGGATCGTCGGTTTTGTTCCATTGGTCAACAGGTCTGTTTTTTGTGCCAGTACCAGGCTGTTTTTATGACTTAGCCCTGTGTATAGTTAAAAATCCGGTATAGAGATCCCTCCTGTGTGATCTTTACTCAGGCATTATTTAGGCTATTCGGGTCTTTTGTTTTTCCAAATGAATTAAGAACTTTTGTTTTCCAAGCCTGTGAAGAAACTCTTGGGGATTTTGATTGGGATTGCATTAAATCTATACAGAGTTTTTGTAAAATGGACATTTTTACAATGTTAATTTTCCCATCCATGAGATGGGAGGTTTTTCCATCTTCTGAGCTTCTTCAATTTCTTCTCTTTAAGGGTTTAAAAATTTTTGTTGTAGATGGTCTTTGTATCTTTGGTTAGGTTTGTTCCTAGGTATCTTATGTTTTTGAGCTATTGTGATGGGAAGGTCTCTTTGAATTCTTTCTCCAGTTGCTTGTTGTTGGTGTAAAGAAAGGCCATTGATTTTCTGAAGGTTAATTTTGTATCCTGCCCTTGCTGAAGCTGTATCGTTTCTAGGAGTTTTCTGGTGGAGTTTTTTGCATCCCTTAAGTAAACAATATTCATCAGCAAATAGGGATAGTTTGACTTCCTCTTTTCCAATTAGTACTCCTTTAATATCCTTTTCTTGCCTTTGCTCTAGCAAGTGTTTCAAGCACTATGTTGAAGAGGAGTGGTGATAGAGGGCAGCCTTGCCGGGTTCCTATCTTTAAAGGGAATGTTTCTGTCATTTCCCCATTTAGGATGATAATTGGCTGTGGGTTTCCTTCATATGGCTTTGATTACATTGAGGAATGATCCCTCCAATCCATTCCTTCTGGACTTTAAGCATGAAGGGATGCTGGATTTTGTCAAAGGCTTTTTCTGCATCAATCAGAGATGGTGTGGTTTTTGTCTTTGTTCCATTTATGTGTTTGATGATGTTTATTGATTTTCGTATGTTGAACCATCCCTGCATCTCTGGTATGATCCAACTTGGTCATGATGGATGTCTCTTCTTGATGTGGGTCTGTAGTGATTTGCAGTATTTGTTTAGAATTTTGGCATCTGTGTTCGTTCATGAGGGAGATGGTCTATTAATTCTCCTTTTTAGTTGGATCTTGCCTGGTTTTGGTAATGAGAGTGATGTTGGCTTCGTATGAAGGGATTTGGGAGAATTCCTCTGATTGTATACTTCTAATCAGTTTCAGAAATACATGGTTTAGGTCTTTTTGAAATGTTTTATAGAATTTGCTGTGAAACCGTCTGGCCATGGGCTTTTTTTAGTTGGGAGGTTCTTACTACATCCTTTTTTTAATTTTTTATTTGTTCTTGTTTAGTGCCTGGTCTTTCTTCTTGGTCAAGCGTTTGGTGATTCCAGGATTTCAGATATTCATCTCCATTTCTTCTAGATTTTCAAAACTTGGTAGAATATAGGTTCTTGTAATATTTCCATATAATTTTCTTGTCTTTCCTTGTCGTTGTGATATGTCCCTTTTCATTCAAGATTTTATTGATTTGGGTTGTTCTTTCTTTTTGTTACTGCGGCTAGAGGTCTGTCTATCTTGTTTATTCTTTCAAGAACCAACTTTTGGCTTCTTGATTTATTGTTTGGTTTTTCTTTGTTTCTATTTCATTGATTTCCTGCTCTGATTTTTGTTATTTCTTCCTGCCTGTTGCGTTTAGGGTTTCATCCTGTTGCTTGTCTACTCGAAGTGTTATTAGCTGTAGTGTTAGATCACTTCACTTGTGCTCTTTCTGTTTTCCTACATGTGGCACCCAGGGCTATAATTTCCCTCTTAGGACGCTTTAAGGTATCCCTAGGTTTTGTTGTGTTGTATTGGTCATTGTCATTCAGTTCCAGGATTTTTTTATTTCTTCTTATCTCTTCCTTGACCCATTTATTATTCAAAGAGTGTTTTTTGGGGTTGTTTATGTCTCCAGTGTGTTCTTGGTAGGCAGGAGGGTTGTCCTGGTGTTGATGTTGAGCTTTCATTGCCCGTGTGGTTCGGACAGGAGCATGAAATTATTTCAATCTTTTTGTAGTTTGTAGAGGTTTCTTCTGTGTCCCAGGATGTGGTTCCGTCTTTGGAGAATGTCCATGGGGTCGCTGAGTAGAAAGTGTTTCTCTGGTATTAGGATGGAATGTTCGGGTAGAGGTCATGAGGTCCATTTGGTGTATCTATTCGTCAGTTCAGCTGTCTCTCCTGTTATTTTTTGTCCTGTTGACCTATCCAAGGACTCAGTGGGGTATTTAAATCTCCCACTATGAGTGGTGCTGGGGTTAGTCGTGACTTGTGGTCCTGAGATTGTCTTTATAAAGTTGGTGGCACCAGAATTTGGGGCATATCTATATTCATAATTCGTGAAATTTCTGGTGGATTTTCCTTTGATAAAATGTAATGGCCTTCTTTGTATCTTATGATTTACTTTAACTTTGAAGTCTATTTCATCCAATAAATAATATGGCAACACTGCTTTCTTTTCTGGTAGCCATTCTGCTGGAATATTTTTTTCCATCCCTCACTTAAGGTGGTGCCTGTCCTTGAAGGTTAAGATGTGTTTCTTGCAGACAGCATATCGATGGATTCTGTTTTCCTAATACCAGTACTCCCAGTCCTGATGTCTTGGTTGGATTGGGAGCAATTTAGTCCATTAATATTTAAGGGTTAGACTGATAGGTTTGTGTTGTTCCTTTTGCCTTATTATCCACTCTGCGGTTTTGATTTAGGTTTCTACTTCTGCAGTTATGCTTTATTTTTCTCTTTAGTTGTGTTTGTTTTTTTTTTCTCTTTTTTCTTCTGTTTTTGAATTGCTTCAAGTTATTCTGAAGGCTTGGTTTTCCGGACATGTATTCTTTTAAGTTGTTTATGCAGGAAGATTTTCCTCTCCTTCAACTATGCATTGACATTTTTGCTGGGGTATAGTACGCTGGGCTGGCTCCATTGTCCCTCAACACTGGGAACTGC
The DNA here is from genome assembly GCA_009823505.1 of Rhizomys pruinosus. Classification (NCBI taxonomy): domain Eukaryota; kingdom Metazoa; phylum Chordata; class Mammalia; order Rodentia; family Spalacidae; genus Rhizomys; species Rhizomys pruinosus. The sequence continues at coordinate 1,612,945 of VZQC01011847.1, forward strand.
TTTGACTCACGGTTCTTCCTTGCTCTTCATGTCTGCGTCGAGAAGTCATGTGTTATTCTGATAGGTTTCCCCTTTAGGATCCTTGTTGTTTTTCTCTTGTCGCTTTGACGATTTTGGTCTTTGTTTTGGGTGTCCAGCATTTTAATTATGATGTGGCGTGAGGAGACATTTCTTTTCTGATCTTGTCCTGTTTGAGTTCTATGTGTTCTTGTATTGGGTATTGGTTTGTCCTTTTTAGTTTGGGAATTTTCATCTATTATGCTGTTGAAGATCTATCAATATACCTTTCTCTTCGGTTTCTTCTTCTTCCCTCTATTCTGTGATGCTGGAGGTTTGACTTTTCATAGTGTCCCACAGCTCCTGGTTAGTTCCATTTTGTGTATTTTAATTTTTCATAAATCTTTCCTTGAGGTTTTTAGTTGTTCTGTGTTGATCTCCAGGTCTGATATTCTTGTTCTGCTTCCTCCATTCTCTTCTGATGCTTTTCTTCATTCCTTTCCTCTTGAATTGGATTGAGTTTGATTTCCTTTTTCATTGTCCTCTTCTGATTTCTTTATGTTTCTATTCTCTTTTTGGAGCTTTGTCGATTCTCTTTTTGTAGCTCTTTTTTTTCTGGTTGGTTTCTTTTCTTTTTCAGCATGGGATTTTCAGTGTTTCACTTCCTTCCGGAGCTTGTCATCTCTCTCTCTCGTCGGTCCATCTATCTCTTTTCTTAGTTCTTTAATTGTTCTTTATTGATCTTGTCAGTTCTTAAGTATGGTCCTTGTGTTTTGATGTCTGTGTTCCTGGGGCATCCCCGGAGGGGTCTCCACTGCAGGAGTCATCCACAGGGTTGGTAAAGCTTTGCAGATGGATTATCCTGCACCTTTTCCAGAGTCTTCTCTTCTTCTTGTATCCGGCATATGGCTTCTCCTTGCCTGATATTGCCAATGTGCGAATCCTAAATGCCTCTTCACGTGTTGAAGGCGTGCTTTGCTTGACCTTCCTTCAGATACCTTTTTCGTAATCTCAGTTGGGGAGGGGGGGGGGTGCTCTTCAGCCCGCGCCCCGGCACCAGGCACGTAGCCAACCTCAGCAGACCCAGAAGCAGAATCAACGTCAAAGGACAGCAGTACCAAAACGATCAGCAGTCAGTCGCAAGCACCCAGTTCCTACCATTTCTCCCCCTCTTCCTGCCACTGGGCTCAGGAGATCTCAAGGCCAGCCTGTTCTACACAGCTCCTGGCCAGCTGGGACTAAAGGGAGACCCCGTCTCAAAAATACCAAAAAAAAAAACCCCACAAACAAACCAAACAAAAAACAAAGACCACCACCAACAATAGCAATAAAACATTACAAAAAAAACCCCAAAAACCTCAGGTGGAAGGACTGGAGAACTGGCTGGTTTCGCAAGGACTTGGGTTTGATTCCTGGCACCCACATGGCAGCCAACAGCTGTAAGAAATATTAGATGGTAGTCTTTTCTTACAAACTCTGTAAAACTTGAAGCTTGGTTTACAACAAGAAATTCTAATCTTTTAATCCCACCACACCCTGTAAGACTTTTTTTTTTTTTCGAGACGGGGTCTCCCTGGAACTCTGGCTGTCCTGGAACTTGCTCTGTAGACCAGGCTAGCCTTGAACTCACAGACATCCACCTGCCTCTGCCTCCCATGTGTTAGGATTAAAGGAGTGCACTTCCACGCCCAGCTAAGAGACTTTTTTTATTTTATTTTATTTATTTATTTATTTATTTTTTTTTTTATGTGTATGAATTGTATTGTCTGCATGCAGGTCTGCGCAGCCCGTGTCGTGCGATGCCGCGGAGGTCAGAAGACGGTCTCGGATTCCCCTGGAACTGGAGTTCTTCCTGGAACCGGAGTCACAGACGGTTCTCCAGCCGCCAGTGTGGGTGCTGGGGATCGAACACCGGGTCCTCTGCAAGAGGGTTTCGCGCTCTTAACCGCAGGCCATCCCTCCAGCCCCAGAGACTTTTTTATTCTAATTTTATTTTTTTTTTTATGTTTTATTTAGTTTCTGTCTATGTGTAGTGAATGTACTGTCTGCATGCAAGTTTGTGCACCGTGTCGTGCAAATGTCTGCAATGCGCAGAGTCAGAAGAGGGTGTCGGATTCCCTGGAACTGGAGTTTCTCCCTGGAATTGGGTTTCAGAAGTTCTCAGCCGCCATGTGGGGTGCTGGGGATTGAACCGGTCTCTGCAAAAAGAGCGGTTGGCGCTCTTAAACTGCTGGCCATCTCTCCAGCGCCTGCTAAGAAACTTTTAAGGGAAGGCCCTGATGCCCCCCCCCCCAGAGCCTGATAGCCCGGGCAGTGGAACTCTCTCCCTTATACTTTGATTCTTTTTTTTTTTTTTTTTTTTTTTTTTATAACAGGGGAGAGCTCGAACGCAGTCCCCCACTACCACAAATTTCCCATTGGGGACAATCGCAGGGGTCAGCAATCCCAATGCAATGGATAGCCTCGACCCTGGGAAACTACTCTTCCTGTAGATATCATGGTATCTCTCCTGCCAGTTAAGTACACACTCTGATTCTTTAAACTAGCCAAATGGGAAAGACTGCAAGGTTGGACCCCAGCCAGTGGGGACACAGCTCTCTTGCACTAGGGACGAACCCCAGCTTCTGGGTCCAGTATGTACTTGCTGGATCATGTAGAATCTGCCTTGCAGAGTTCTTTTCACTTTGTCCAAGTGTTCTTTGTGCAATATTTTTTAAAACTTTTTGATTGATTTTTATTTATTTTTTATGTCTACGAATGTACTGTCTGCATGTAGGTTTGTGCACCCAAGTCGCAAGCCGCGGAGGTCAGAAGAGGGTCTCACATTCCCCTGGAACTGGAGTTCTCCTGGAATTGGAGTTACGATGGTCTCTACCGCCATGTTTTTTTTTTTTTTTTTTTTTTTTTTTTTTTTTTTTTTTTTTTTTTTTTTATTTTTTCTGGGTGCTGGGGATGAACACCGGGTCCTCATGCAAGACGCAGTCGGTGCGTTAAACACTAGGTAATCTCTCCAGCCCCTCTTTGTGCAATATTGATGGGGTCAACTGGACCATTAGATTTTTCTTCTTCCTTTTTTTTTTTTTTTTTTTTGTGTGTGTGTGTCTTCTTCACACACACACCCCAGCTGGGGCTACAGGGAGACCCTGTAGCCCCAGCTGGCCTGGAACTCCTTATGTAGACCAGGCTGGCCTTGAACTCACAGAGATCAGCCTGCCTCTGCCTCCTGCCTCCTGAGTGCTGGGATTAATGTTGGGATTAAAGGTCTGGGCCACAACTCAGATTTTATTTCTAACACAACCGCCCATGACTCCAGTTCCAGGGGATCTGATGCCCTCTTCTGGCCTCTGCAGGCATTACATTGGTACACTTAACATGCACACAACCTACACATTAAAAAAAAAAAAAGGTGAAGGATATAAGATACCTGACATTGACCCCTGGCCTTCACACGTGTACAAATACACACACACACACACACACACACACACACACACTGACTATGCACTACACATCCACAAAAAATAAAAAAAGAAATGAGCTTAGGTGGTTGGAGTCATCTATTGTCCATACTGCCTGGCTGGATGGGTGATGTAGCCCTGCTCAGAACATTCTGGACTGTGAGTACTGGTGGAAATCAGTGCAGAGGGCTAAAGCATGTGAGCACCCTGCCTTCCAACCTTCCTCCTTTCAACAATCTGGCCCGAGAGCCACCCAGGTTCTGAGCTGCTTGCCCTCCTCCCTCTACTCCCTCTCACCCCAGTAGGTGGCCGCCATCTATGCAAAGTCACAGCCTGGCTATCCTCTGCACCCGTGCTGTGGTGTCATGTGATCCTGAGGGACAGGCTCAGGAAGTCTGACAAGCCTCCATCTTGGGAATGTCCCCTCGGACTTCCGTCTGTATCAAGCCTCCTCTCAATGGTTTCCCTTGTTGAGTACAATCAGGAAACCCATCTCTAGCTTGTGGGAGTCCTCCTATGTGAGGTCCTGCAGTAGGTCTCTGATTACCGGGCTGGGCTGAGATGACCAAGGGTATGAGTGCTTTGCTTGCTTCTATGTAAGTGTACCACATGTGTGCAATGCTCATGGAGGCCAGAAGAGGGCGTCAGATCCCCCTGGAACTGGAATTACAGTGTTTTTTTTTTGAGTTACACTTTTGAGTGCCATGTGGGTGCTGGGAACTGAACCCAGGTCCTCTGCAAGAGCAATCAGTGCTCTTAACTGCTCTTAACAGCCCCTAAATGACCATCTTCTATCTATCATCTATATCTATCTATCATCTATTTATCTATCTATCTATCTATCTATCTATCTATCTATCATCTATCTATCTATCATCTATCTATCTCTATGTGTCTGTGTGTGCCTGGGTATATGGATAGCAGTTAGAGGAAAACTTTCAGAAGTCTGTTCTCTCCTACCATGTGTGTCCTGGTGTCAAAACTCATGTCTCCAGGCTTCACAGCAAGTGCCTTTACTGGGTGAGTCACTTTCTGATCCTGACTCCTTTCTCCAGCCTGCAGGCATTCTTCCCACCTGGTGTGGGCTGGTGACTGTGCTTCCTGGGTCGTTGAGGGCAGTTCTAGCATGGGAGCACTCAGCCCTGGTCCAGCCCTGTGCCCTGCCTTCCTGGTACCATGCAGAGCTGTCTGTGTCCCCACCTAAGGCCAGCCTCCACCCTGAGCCCTAACCCAGCCTTTCAGTGTTCTCCTGCTCCCTCCTATGCCTCACCTTTTCTTTTCTTATTTTATTTATTTAATTTTTGAGGCTGGGTCTCCCTGTAGTCCCAGCTGGCCTGGAACTCACTCTGTAGACCAGGCTGGCCTAGAACTCACAGAGATCCACCTGCCTCTGCCACACAAGTGCTGGGATTAAGGCATGCACCACCATGCCCAGCATTTCATTTTTATTTTTGCTTTAGACAGTGTCTTGCTGCATGGCCTAGGCTGTCCTCAAACTCGCCATCCTCCTGCCTCATCCTCCCCAGTGCTGATGTCACCTGTGTGGCCAGCTACACTTGGTTCCTCCTATGATTTAGTAGGTCATCTGGGTCCTCCCACGTGCCTGTCTGTGGTATACAGCACTACTCCTTTTTGTTTGGTTGGGGTTTTTTTTTTTTTTTTGGGGGGGGTGCCACTATTAGATTTTTGGAGAGGGAAAAGAAGGAGTTTAAAGTTAAGAAATAAGAACCAGAA
>VZQC01011847.1:1630912-1661114 GCA_009823505.1 Rhizomys pruinosus
TGGGGGGTGGGGGGGTGGGGGGGTGTCTTCAGCCCGCACCTGCCGCTGGGCTCAGGAGATCTCAAATCTCAAGAGTCACACAAGCATGCCTTTAATACCGGCTGGGAGGGTAATTCCGCCCTCACAGCCACTATATCTAATCAAGCCAAATACCACACCTTTAATCCCAGCTGGGAGGATAACTCCAACCTCACAGCCACAAAGGCCAATCAAACCAAAGACAGCAGGACCAAAGAGGCACCCAGTTCCTACCTGTCTCCCCCTCTTCCTGCCGCTGGGCTCAGGAGATCTCAGTTAAAGGTTATTTACAGAAAACATATCAGGATAATAGACAATTGTATGACCCTTCACAAGGATATAGACTTTTGGAAAACTTCTCATGTGTGTGGTTTACTGGTAGAGCACTTGCTAGCACGTGTCAGGCTCCAGGTTTGAACCCCAGTACTAGTCAAAAAAAAAAGAGGACAGAAATGTTTAAGAAATTAATAATCAGTTTTGTAGCTAACTCAGCGGTCTCTGCAGGTTGGTGGTATTGGTGTATGTGTTGGTGGTTATTTTGTCTTTGAGGCAGGGTCTCGCTATGTAGCTCTAGCTGACCTGGAACTTACTATGTAGACCAGGTTGGCCTCAAACTCAGAGATCTGCCTGCTTATATCTCCCAAATGCTGGGATTGAAAGAATGTGCCACCACACCTGGCCCATTTTTTTTTTTTAATGTATATGAGTATATTGCCTGTGTGTATGCACCCGTGCCATGCAATGCCCATGGAGGGCAGAAGAGGGCATTGGATCCCCTGGAACTGGAGTTACAGATGGCCGCTAGCCACCATGTGGGTGCTGCGACCAAACCCGGGTCCTCTGTAAGAACAGACAGTGCTTTAACTGCTGAGCCATCTCTCTAGTCCCAGTTTAGTTTTTTGAGGATCTCATGTAATCCAGGCTCCTTCATCTCAGCGTGTAGCCAAGAGACTAGCCTTGGACTCCTTCATCTCAGCGTGTAGCCGAGACTAGCCTTGGACTCCTTCATCTCAGCGTGTAGCCAAGAGACTAGCCTTGGACTCCTTCATCTCAGCGTGTAGCTGAGACTAGCCTTGGACTCCTTCATCTCACATGTAGCTGAGACTAGCCTTGGACTCCTGATCCTCTTGACTTCAGCCTGCTTCTGCCTCCCAAGTGCTCAGCCCAGGGTCCCTCCGGTAATTCCCTGTGTGCTCAGGAATGAGGTCCTTCTCTAAACAGCTTGTCACCTCCCTGCTTCCTTCCTTAAGGAGCTGGAACTAAAATACAAAGCGGAAACTGGAGGCAGCTGCATGGTCCAATTGTGTAAGAATGGTAAGTTTTGGAAATGTGTTTGTGTATGATGTGTGTACATTCATACATGTGGATATGAGCATGTGTTTGTGTATGTACCTTCACATGTGTGGATATGAGTATGTGTTTGTGTATGACGTGTGTACATTCACACATGTGGCTATAAGCATGTGTTTGTGCATGACATGTGTACATTCACACGTGTGGATATGAGTATGTTTGTGTATGACGTGTGTACATTCACACATGTGGATATCAGCATGAGGTACTGCATGCACTGTGTGGAAGTCAGACAGACTCACGTGTCAGTCCTTTCCACCCTGCTTGAGTCAGGCTGCTTCTCACTGCACATACCGGGTTGTCTAGCCCTGAGCCCCGTGGATTCCCCTGCGCCCACTCCTACCCCTCTCATCAGAACCAGGATTACAGAGGCTCATGTTACACAGCCCACTTTTTTTTTTTTTTTTTTTTTTTTTGGGACANTTTTTTTTTTTTTGTCTTTTTGAGACAGCGCCTCCCTGTAGCCCCAGCTATCCTGGAACTCACTCTGTAGACCAGGCTGGCCTTGAACTCACAAAGATCTGCCTGCCTCTGCCTCCCGAGTGCTAGGATTAAAGGCGTGTGCCACCATGCCCGAGACACAGCCCACTTTTTTTTTTTGTCTTTTCGAGACAGGGTCTCCCTGTAGCCCCAACTGTCCTGGAACTCACATTGTAGACCAGGCTGGCCTTGAACTCTCAAAGATCCGCCTGCCTCTGCCTCCCAAGTGCTAGGATTAAAGGCGTGAGCCACCACGCCCGGCCACAGCCCACTTTTATATGGATTCTGGAGATTTGAATTCAGGTCCTCACTAAACCATCTCCCCAGCCCACTTTTAGAAATTATGACTTGCCTACACAAACACACACACACTCACACACGCGCGTGCGCACGCACTCTCTCTCACCTTAGGAATTGTGGAACAGGTGAGGAGTCCCCCTAAGCTAGACCCATGCTGAGAGAGGCACGGGCTCTTAAGCTATGACTGCCCAAGCCTAGCTGTATCTCCAGGCCCTGGAGTCCCTGCAGCTTTCCTCTGCTCACACCGTGAAGGGAGGCCACCTGCCCCTGGTCTGCCTCTTCCTTCTTCGTGTCTTTCTGTACTCGGGAATTAGAACCTTGATCCTCCTGGGGAGGCAATGTACCCCTTCCTGTCTAACTGCAGAACTTGTCACAAGAACAAGGTCCTTGAACGAGTCTGAAGGCAGGGCTGTGGGGACTGGGGAGACCTAGAGACCTTGCAGGTACCGGCTGCCGACTGCTGTCCAAGTCCCAGGACCACGGACACGTGGAGCTGCAGCTCAGCTGGGCCAGAGAGAGGAGCTGGTGGGGCAGTGGCCTGCGGAGGCCTCGGGCCCTGTGGACACTGACTGACGTTTCTGTGAACCACTGCCTCCTGGAAGGCTGGGAACATGCAAGGATGTGGGAGGCCCAGAGAAGGAGGGCTGAGAAGTCCCAAGGACCAGTGCTAACTCTGCCTGTCCAGCAAGGCTTTCTTCCCCCTGGGTGACCTTGGGTTCCCCCTGGGTGACCACGGGTTCCTCCTGGGTGACCTCGGCTTCAGCCTGGGCAACATGGCCTAACTTCTGGATGAACGTGGTTTCCTCCTCGCTGACACTTCCTTCATGTGAATCACTCAGAATGTCTTCCAGGTTCTGGTACAGTGACAGGCGGGAACAAAGGGTTGCTGGTCCTGAGCTGGGAGTGTGACCAGCATAAGACCCAGAGCAAGGAGGTGAGGCCGGAGGGGAGAGGGGACCAGGCCGTGGCAGGGCTACCAGCAAGTCTCACGAAGGGTCCTGTTTTCCTTTTGGTGAAGGCCCAGTGAGTCCTGAAGCCTGAGGAGTAGGAAAGGCGCTCTGAGCCCGCAGGCTCCTTGCGGGGCACCGCCCCACATTTGCTCCGTGACGGGTTTTGACAGGAGTCTGTGCTTTTGCACCACATTTGGAGGGAACCATTCCTCCCATACTCAGCATTGGGTGTTCCGGAAAATTAATTCTGCTTTTTCTCTTGATTTCTATTTCATTTAACCTAATGTTGCTTGGCGTGATAGCACATGCCTTTAATTCCAGCACTTGGGAGGCAAAGGCAGGAAGATCTCTGTGAGTTCAAGACCAGCCTGGTCTACATAGTGATTTCCGAGATAGCTGGGGCTACAGAGAGACCTGGTTTCAAAATTTTAATTATTAGTTATTAATCAATTAGTTAATTAGAGACAGGGTCTCATGTAACCCAGGCTGGCCTCAAACTTATTATCCAGACCAGGCTGACCATGAACTCCTCACCTTTCTACTTCCACTGCTCGAGCGTGCACAAGCAACCCTAGCCCGGACAGCGTGCACAAGCAACCGTAGCCCATACAGCGTGCACAAGCGACCCTAGCCCATACAGCGTGCACAAGCAACCCTAGCCCGGACAGCGTGCACAAGCAACCCTAGCCCATACAGCATGCACAAGCAACCCTAGCCCATACAGCGTGCACAAGCAACCCTAGCCCATACAGCATGCACAAGCAACCCTAGCCCGGACAGCGTGCACAAGCAACCCTAGCCCATACAGCGTGCACAAGCAACCCTAGCCCATACAGCGTGCACAAGCAACCCTAGCCCATACAGCGTGCACAAGCGACCCTAGCCCATACAGCGTGCACAAGCGACCCTAGCCCATACAGCGTGCACAAGCGACCCTAGCCCATACAGCGTGCACAAGCGACCCTAGCCCATACAGCGTGCACAAGCGACCCTAGCCCATACAGCGTGCACAAGCGACCCTAGCCCATACAGCGTGCACAAGCGACCCTAGCCCATACAGCGTGCACAAGCGACCCTAGCCCATACAGCGTGCACAAGCGACCCTAGCCCATACAGCGTGCACAAGCGACCCTAGCCCATACAGCGTGCACAAGCGACCCTAGCCCATACAGCGTGCACAAGCGACCCTAGCCCATACAGCGTGCACAAGCGACCCTAGCCCATACAGCGTGCACAAGCGACCCTAGCCCATACAGCGTGCACAAGCGACCCTAGCCCATACAGCGTGCACAAGCGACCCTAGCCCATACAGCGTGCACAAGCGACCCTAGCCCATACAGCGTGCACAAGCGACCCTAGCCCATACAGCGTGCACAAGCGACCCTAGCCCTGACAGCGTGCACAAGCGACCCTAGCCCACACAGCGTGCACAAGCGACCCTAGCCCGGACAGCGTGCACAAGCGACCCTAGCCCGGACAGCGTGCACAAGCGACCCTAGCCCACACAGCGTGCACAAGCGACCCTAGTCCACACAGTGTGCACAAGCAACCCTAGCCCGTACAGTGTGAGGGACTGGAGCTGGGACTTCCTGCTTGCAAGGCAATCTCTACCAAGTGAGTCACAACCCAACTCTTGTTTGTTTATAACACAGTCTCATATAGCCCAGGCTGGCCCAGGACTCCTAGAGAGGATGACCTTCTTTCTCCTGTCTCCACTTTCCAATGCTGTTATTGCAGGAGGCACAACCATGCCTGGCCCTTCTGTTCTTTAGCAAGAGGGGGCAGCTGCTTTGTCACCGGGGCTGGGCCAGGGCTCCTCTGAGGTCTGCATGGAGAGGGCACATGGCAGAAGGCTGGCCACCCCTATGAGCTGTATCAGGCTGGGACAGGATTCTGTGTGGTTCCACATTGGCAAGAGGGTGTACCATGAACCAGCCCTGCCTTTGCGCTCAGCAGCAGCAGCGTGTGGACTGAAGTTTCGACTGCTCAGATCCATGGTCATGAGCCACTGGAGCTCTGGGGGAGAGGCATCGGCCCAATCCCAAGACCTCTGTTGCCAGATAGAAACAAGTAGACCCTGAGCTCTGAAGGCTGACATCACAGAATGGACAGAACCTCACCCCACCGATGGCTACCCATCTAGTTGTTTAGCAGTTAAAGGAGAGGGTCCTCAGCAGATGGCTACCGGAGCCCTGCCACTCAGCCACGGCTGCGGTCCTGCTCCTGCAAGCTTGCTGCTCGGGAGATGAGGGCCCTGCTGGCCAGGCGGTCATCCAGGGTGGGGTGGAACGGGAAGGCAATGGAGAGAACAGGACACGAGGCAGGGCAAATAGAACTGATCCTCCTGTCTCCACCTCCCAAGTGCTGGGAAGAGGGAACGCTACAGCTGATTAACTTCAAACCTACTTCCTTTCCTCACTTAGACCAAGGGAAGTCCTTCTCTTTTGTGTTCTGTTTTTAGAGACAGGGTCTCCCTATAACCCTATCTGGCCTGGGCTTCACTATGTAGACCAGGCTGGCCTTGATCAGAGATCCGCCTGCCTTTGCCTCCCGAGTGCTGGGATTAAAGGCATGCCCGCCATGCCTGACTTCGGAGTACTTTCTTCACAGATCTCAGACTTGTCCCTACTGCCCTGATCTTGGCCATGTGTGTTCCTGTCTTATGTCTACTCTAACTGCCAACTAGTCCTGCACACTTTTCCCTGCTAGGCAAATGCTCTTCACCTATGTGCTGGATAGCTTTGGTGTCAACTTGACACACCTGGGTTGAGGGAGCCTCGGTTGGGGAATTGGCTCCATTGGATTGGCCTGTGGCCACATCTGTGGTGTATTGTCTTGATTGTTGAGCAGTGACAGTATAAGGCAGGCTGAGCAAGCCAGTAGAGAGCAAGCCAGTGAATAGCAGTCCTCCATGGCCTCCAGGTTCCTGCCCTGAGTTACTGTCTTGGGCTCCCTAAGTGATGAAATGTGACCCAGGAGATATAAGCTGAATAAACCCTTTCCTCCCCAAGTTGGTGTCAGAGTGTTTTGTCACAGCAATGGAAAGACAAACTAGGACAACCTAGGACTTTGGTGGACTGGTCCACAGTTGGTGCCAGTGGTGGGACGCCTCTGAGGATGCTGTCCTCTCTAGAGGTAGCATGAGATGTCCCAACAGCCACAGCATCTCCCCAAGTGTAAAGTTACCTGCCACCTGTTCTAACACCTCTGTCTGTGCTGCCCTAGGGTACCCATGGAAGTCCTGCCTTTCTCTCGAGAGCATCAACAGCACTGAAGACAGGCCCATGTCAGGTTCTTACAGTGCTGTGCTCCATAGTGACTGGTTTTCAATTCTGATGATAAAGCATAGGTATGAAACAGATGATGGGGTGAGACAGATGGCTCAGTGGATAAAAGTGCTTGCTGGGAGCCGGGCGTGGTGGTGTATGCCTTTAATCCCAGCACTCCGGAGGCAGAGGCAGGCAGATCTCTATGAGTTCAAGGCCACCCTGGTCTACAGAGCAAGCTCCAGGCCAGCTGGGACTAAAGGGAGACCCTGTCTCAAAAAGACCAAAAAAAAAAAAAAAAAAAAAAGGGCTTGCTGGCCACTAAGACCTTAGTTTGGATTCCCGGCACAAATGTGGAGGCATGTGTCTGCAGGCCTAGAGCTAGGCGGGTCCTGGGAGCACACCGGCTGAGAAGGGGAGCTCCAGGTTCAGTGAGACCCTCCAGGTTCAGTGAGACCCACCTACCTAAGAATCAGAATAAGGCGGAAGGGCCATCAAGAGAGCTCTGCTGGGAAAAGGTGCTCCTGCTCGCTAGCAAGCGCAGCAACCGTAGTTCAGTCCCCAGAAATCACTCCTGGGGAGTCGGGACTGTTCCAGGTTGCAATGGTTGAACGCAGGGAGACATACCACAGGCCAGAAAATGCCAGCACCGGAACAGGAAACCATGAACTGCCTCTGGGCTCCAGAGACTGCACCGAGCATGTGCTGCTTGATGTCGCTAGAGTGGAGAGTCCTGGTCAGGGAAGGACCAGGAGCAACCCAAGAGGGACTATAAGCAAAAGCACTCAAGTGCAAGGTGTTTCTGCAGGAACACAGCCTGAGTGGGCAGAAGCCCCAGCAGGACCCAAGCTGTGGCCCAGGGTGAGGAGGGGGTGGGAGGCTGTTTGTGTCTATCCTTAGGCCATAGTTTAGAGGAGGTAGAAATAGACCTGGGGGTCAAGATGGCTGTCAGGGAGTGTAACTACTTATCAGCTATAAGGCAGTGTATCAACTGTCAGCACTTGGAAGGCAGAGGCAAGAGGATTAGTTTAAGGTCATGTTTGGCTACATATAAAAGGCAAGCCTGGAACTCACTTTGGCAGACCAGGCTAGCCTTGAACTCACAGAGATCTGCCTGCCTCTGCCTCCCAAGCACTAGGATTAAAGGTGTGTACCACCCCACCCCCCACTCCCAGGGATTAAAGATGGTTTTTAGCCACCATGTGGATGCTGGGAATTGAACCCAGGTCCTCTGCAAGAGCAGTCAGTGCTCTTAACCACTGAGCCATCTTTCCAGCCCCAAGCGATACTTTGTTTTTTTTTTTTTTTTGGTCTTTTTGAGACACGGTCTCCCTGTAGCCCCAGCTGTCCTGGAACTCACTCTGTAGATCAGGCTGGCCTTGAACTCACAAAGATCTGCCTGCCTCTGCCTCCAGAGTGGTACGATTAAAGGTGTGCATCACCACACCTGGCAGGATACTTTCTTTTTTTTTTTTTTNTTGGTCTTTTCGAGACAGGGTCTCCCTGTAGCCCCAGCTGTCCTGGAACTCACTCTGTAGATCAGGCTGGCCTTGAACTCACAAAAATCCACCTGCCTCTGCCTCCTGAGTGTTAGGATTAAAGGCGTGCGCCACCACGCCTGGCCCTTGGGCTCTTTATTGGACCAACAATCAGTGAACCTGGATGGGAGTATGTCTGGTCCCACGATCCCCAGGAGTGCTTAGCAGCCTTCATTCTAGGCAGTCCTGCTGCCGTGGAGGGACAGGCACTATAGGGCCACTAGGGGGAAGCCAGAGAGTGGCAGCAAGGGACAGCCCTGGTGACACAGCCCAAAAAAAAGACATGACACCCAGGGCCACACACCTGTGGCTGTTTTTGACCCAATGAAAAGCAGTCTACGAACTGGTAAAAACTCTTAAAATCAAGTTTATTTGAGAGGTCCATAGTGATGACACTAGCAAATTCATCCTGCAGCTCCGATTCCTCAGGTGCCAGTGAGGACCAGTTCTTCAGGTGTGCCCTAGTGAAAACCTCGGGGCCTCCCAGGCCATAATCTTCAGCCATGCCCATGAGGATGGGGAGCTCCAGTACCTGAAGGAGCACTCAGCTCCCCGGTGTTCATCTTCCTCCAGTCCCCTTCATTCTCCTCAGCTCTATCACCATCAACTTTTAATTGTCAAAAGTTCAATAGCCCAGGTATGGCAGCCATGGTGGGTAGAGCACCCTGTAAAACCACAACTTGTACAACAGTTGAGGAAAGGAAAGGGGGCAATCCCCAGAATCGCGACACGCTCCCACACTGTCCCAGCTCCCAGGACCTCCCTTGGGAATGGTCTCAGGCCAGAGCATAACAGCCAAGCTAACAGCAAGAACAGCCATCAACCCGAAGTTTCTGGCACTTGAGAAAAACTACCTAAAACTTTACAAGTGTGCTGTCAACCCAGGCAGGACCAAGGAGAAGGCAGCTCATTTAGAAAGAAATGGACGTAGATGACAGAGGGGTTCATGCCCTGCCCCTGTGTAGGTGAGCAGCGGAGACTGTGAGACTCAAGGTGGTAGCCACACCATGGAAAATACCCACTCTGCCCCAACTAGCAGTGTCCCATCCACCAATGTGTCCACAGCAGAATACAGACTCAAGGTGGTAGCCAAACCATGGAAAATACCCACTCTGCCCCAACTAGCAGTGTCCCATCCACCAATGTGTCCGCAGCAGAATACAGACTCAAGGTGGTAGCCACACCATGGAACATACCCACTCTGCCCCAACTAGCAGTGTCCCATCCACCAATGTGTCCGCAGCAGAATACAGACTCAAGGTGGTAGCCACACCATGGAATATACCCACTCTGCCCCAACTAGCAGTGTCCCATCCACCAATGTGTCCACAGCAGAATACAGACTCAAGGTGGTAGCCATACCATGGAACATACCCACTCTGCCCCAACTAGCAGTGTCCCATCCACCAATGTGTCTGCAGCAGAATACAGACGCACAGCACAGTTCTGGATCTGTGATTAGAAACCCAACCAAGGCTCCAAGCCACCAACAGAGGGCAGCACCAGCACAGCAACCCAATGCCAAGCACATCCTATAGGCTGGTGCCTGTCAGGGCTGGTTCAGAGCCGAAGTGGACTCTCACCTCCAAGGTTCTGGGAGGTACAAAGACAGGGGTGACTAGTCTAGACACAACATGGGGCCAGCAACACCCCTCTGGATAACAAGGCCAGTAAGAAAATCCCAAGTGTCTTGCTTCATTCAAAAGGCAGTATGTAAGGGAGGGGGGAGTCTGGCCAAATGCACCCCAACTCCATCTCATTCAATCAGAAGATCAAACTGCTCAGCAGCTTCAAACTCAGCATTCATGGCTGCAGCCCACTCATCCAGCTGTGATTTCTAGGGGAGAGAAATGGAGGTAGGTGAGTGCGGAGAGTGGCCATCCTGGCAGTGTCATCCACACCTGCCGGTCTGCCTTCCCCCAAGAGCCAGAGCTGCCAGAGCTGCCTGCGCCCGGCCGCGCACACCCCTGCATGTACAGTGCGACCACAGGCCCCCGGCCGCGCACACCCCTGCATGTACAGTGCGACCACAGGGCCCCCCGGCCGCGCACGCCCCTGCATGTACAGTGCGACCACAGGGCCCTGCCCTTCACTCACCAGGATCTCAGGCACCTTCTTCCTCTTCCGTTTCTCTTTCACAGCAGGGGGAGAGACTCCAGGGATTGCTGTGTCTGGAGCCCAGGACTTTGCAGGAACATTGGGGATCTCAACTAATTTTGAACATATCACAGGTGAGACTCCAGGCAAGTCTTCAAGTCCCTCAAAGCCAAAGAAGGACTGATGGCCAGGGGTGGACGTGGAGGCGGAGCCTCGGGCCTCCAGGCGGCTGTATGAGCGTCTGACTTTCTTAGACATTTCCAAGTCTCTGGCATCCAGCTCTTTTTCCCCAGAGTCAGACTCAGCCACCGCCGCTGAGGACTGCACAGGCGTGGTGGTGGGGGTGCAGGGGATGCTCTGAGCCTTGAAGAGGTCCTCCTTAGTGGGCTGCTTCAGAGGGGGGTTGTTTTCTTTTTCCAAAATAAAGGAAATCTGCATGAGGACAGGAGAGAGAACCCCGGTTAGCTACTTGCAACACTCATTCCCCAAAGGATACTCATGATAACAGAATGCGCACAGGATGAACACTAGATTTGTGCTGTTTCTTGTTGGAGTAAAGGCGTGTGCCACCTCGCCCAGGCCCACCGCAGCTTCTAAACTGGCATGCTGGCTTCCTAATGCTCTGCCTGCTCTAGCCTCACCCTCCATGGTCCACCTGCCACACAGTTGATAGATTTTTCTAAATTGTCCACTCAGTGTCTACTGGTTACGTGTCTTATATGGGGAGTATTCTAGACACTAAAAACACACAACAGGGAAAACAAAAAGCTACTGGCACTAGGCACTTTGCATAGAACTGAAAAGAAGTTAGGAAAACCAGAGAAAAGCAGAACAGATAGCGGGTGGGGGTGGCTGAACTGTAGGTCTCACCGCAGGGACATGAACTACAGTTAATCGAGAGGGAGAGCTGTAGGAAACCTGAACAAACAATGTGGAAACAGAAAGCACAAAAGTCCTGAGCGAGGAGAGCGAGGTAGCCTAGTCAGGGCCGGGGAAGAAAAGGCCAGTGTGGCTGAAGGACAGGAAGAAAGGAGAGAAGAACCAAAGAGGGTGACGCAGAGGTAATGGCTGGGCTGTCACAGTGCGCTCCAGACACGCAGTGCTCGGGCACACTGCTCCGCCACCCTTGCATTGCAGCAACCATAAGAGCTTTTGCCCAAGACCAAGGGAACCAAGGCAAGGCTACGAACAGGAAAGGCTTAACGCGACACATGTATCTGAGGCTCCTATGTCCACATTCCCACTTTCAGGATACTCCTCAGGAAAGCTTGCTGGCACCCTGGAGCCCAGACCAGCCCTGTCTTGCTTTCTTCCCTCACAATGCACTCTTTTTTACTTCTGGTACAGCAATACAGCTACCTGATTACTGGTTGATGTAATCTCATTAACCAAAGGGGAGCTTCCTAAGATTAGGGGTCACCCACTGTCCAGCTGACTCTGCCTCTGCCCAGGACAGCAGAGCCCCCATACTGCAGGTGCCTCGTGGATGCTGAGGTAACAGATAAGAAACTTGACATGGAGTTTTCTAAAGGCTAAGACATGGTAGAAGGACAAATTCAGTAACTCTAGTGTTCTAATACAAGATTTCCCTCACGATAAGCTCTGGAGCATCTACTCCATGGCTCTTTAGGGGCTTCCCCTCCTTGTTCATTGTTGTTGTCAACCCACAGGTCTGGTAAAGGATGCGGAACAGCATCGGAATCCCTCGTGACTGCACTCCCAGCAGCTGCACAGACCTCAGGAACAACTGCTCAGTCTCTCAAGAATCTTGGAGAATAGGACTGGAGAGATGGCTCAGTGGTTAAGAGCACTGGCTGCTCTTACAGAGGACCTGGTTTCAATTCCCAGCACCTACATGTCAACGACTAACCACCTGTAACTGTAACCTCCACAGGAATCGCACAACATAGGTGCACTTACACACATACATATATGATATACTTGCACACATTAAAAAAAAAAAAATCAGGCGGATAGGGTCTAAGAATTCCACAGAGAAATGTGGCAGCAAGAGGGAAGACCTCTGGGATGATATTCTCTTTGAGCCCAGTCTTTATTTTATTTATTTATTTATTTATTTATTTATTTATTTATTTATTTTTGGTCTTTTCGAGACAGGGTCTCCCTGTAGCCCCAGCTGTCCTGGAACTCACTCTGTAGACCAGGCTGGCCTTGAACGCACAAAGATCCACCCGCCTCTGCCTCCCGAGTGCTAGGATTAAAGGTGTGCATCACCACGCCCGGCTATTTTTTATTTTTTATGTGTATGAGTGTACTGTCTGCATGTAGGTCAGAAGAGGGGGTTGGATTCCCCTGGAACAAGAGTTAAAGACGGTTCTTAGCCACCATGTGGGTGCTGGGAATCAAACCGGAGTCCTCTGCAAGAGCAGCCAGCACTCTTAACTGTTGAGCCATCTCTCCAGTCCCTAAGCCCAGTCTTGTACGAAAGGACATTCATGTTGGGTGTGGTGGCGGAGGCCTTTCCCAGCACTTGGGAGGCAGAGGCAGGTGCAACTCTGTAAGTTCAAGGCCAGCCTGGTCTATGTAGTGAGTTCCAGGACAGCTAGAGCTACAGGAACTACAGGGAGACCCTGTCTCAAAAATACAAAAAGAAAAAGAAAAAGGCCACTCACTTATCCTGCCATTACCTTAGGCCCTCACCATCTCACCTCAGGATTCCTGGGTGGTGCTGGGAACCTCAGGGCAGCCTTCACCTATCCCTCAGTGGAACCTTCCTACAACATTCCGACTTGACTACCTTGGTTAAAACTTTCTCAAGGCTGGATGGGGGCGATATCTATTTGGCAGAACACCTGCTTAGCACACACAAAACTCTGGTTGACCTCCAAGTACCACAACATAAACCTGGGGCCGGGCATGGTGATGTAGTCCTTTAACCCATGGGGTGGGGTGGGGTGAGCAAAGATCACTGTGACGGAGGTCAGCCTGGGATGGTCTACATAGTAAGTTTCTGGCCAGCTGGGGTGACATCAGTGAGGCTCTGTGTCAAACAACAACAACTGAAGCCCCTGAAAGCCCTGGGGCTGGAGAATTGGATGGTTTAGCATTTTAGAGCAGTGGCTACTCTTGCAGAGCCTCCAGGTTCTGTTACCCAACACCCACTTGGCCAGCCTATAACTGGAATTCCAGTTCCAAAGATCAGCAGCCTCTTCTGAGCCCTGCAGACAATGCATGCATGTACGCACGCAAAACATTCATTCATAAAAATCGAAGAACAAGAAAAGGGGTAGAGAGATGGCCTAGCAGTGAAGCGTGGCAACTGCTTTTGGAGAGGCCCCAGGCTTGATCCCCAGCACCCAGTGGTGGCTTGAGGAACCGTCTTAAAACTCCAGTTCCAGGGGAATCCCCACACCCTCTTTCTGACCTCCGTGGCATGCATGACCGGGTTACACAAAACCTATATGCAAGACAGTACATACCCATAAAAACTAAATAAAATTACAAAAAATTTTAATAAAAAAAAAAAATAAAAGAAAACAGCAAACACAACACAATAAGCAGGGCATGGTGATGCTGCCTTTCATCCCAGCACCAGGAAGGCAGAGGGTAAGGTGATTCTCTGTGAGTTCTAGGCCAAGCCTGGTCTACTAGTGAGTCCAGGCCAGCTGGAACGCTACAGGAGACCATCTCAAAAAAACACACCAAAAAAAAAAAAAAAAAAAAAAAAAAAAAAAAAGCAAGCCCCCTCCCCCAACAAAACAAAACAAAACAAACCACACAAAAACCCCAAACCCAAACAAAGCAAAAACCTGGCCACAATGGCTTGCACCTGTAATCCCAGCACTATGTTGGCTAGGACAGGAAGACCTCAAGTCCAAGCCCAGCCCAGGTTGCATACTGAGTAACAGGCCAGCCAGACGAATACTGCAAAACCCTATTTAAAAACAACAGCTGGGCAGGGTGGCACACACCTTTGATCCTAGCACCTGGGAGGCAGAGGCAGGAAGATTTGAGGCCAGCCTGGTGTACATATTGAGCTCTGGGACAGCTGGAGCTACAGGGTCACCCTGTCTCAAAAAGACCAAAAAATAGATAATAGAGTTCAGTAGGAATTCATTTGGAATTCCAGCACTTCATGAGATGGCTCAGGGGCTGTGTGTACTGTTCTACAGAAGACCTGAACTTGGTTCCCAGCACCCATGTCAGGTGGCTTACAATCACCTGTAATTCCAAGAGATCCAATGTTCTTTTCTGGACTCTGCATTCTCTCTCTCCTCTCTTCCCCTCCCCCCACTCTGCTCTCTCTCTCTCTCTCTCTCTCCTCTCTCTCTCTCTCTCTCTCTCTCTCTCTCTCTCTCTCTCTCACACACACACACACACACACACACACAAATATAAATCTTTAAATCACCATAGACATAATTCACTTTACAACAACCATAAATAAATTCAAGGACAAATGGATTAGGAAGCACAGAGGTTAGGACAGAACTCAGCTTTTTAAGGAACATAGAAACGCTCAGAGGATAAAGATTTAAAAATAAATGATGCCTGCAAGGGGTACTCATGAGTCTGTCCTAAGGCAAACTTCTTCAAAATACTGTGGAACCAGCCTACTAGGTTGTAGTCCCACCCACTGCTACCTAGCTCTAGAGTGACTTGGATCCCACTCAGCTAATTAGATGGAACTGAACTCACCGTGGAACTCCGGCGAAGCGAGGGGCCCGATGGAATCTGCAAGAGATAATAAATAACGATGCCCCCAGTTTTGACCTTTCCTTTCCAGTTTCCCCCGCCCCCTCCCCTCCATCCTCACCTCTGTAGCATGAGCCACTATCTTCTTCAAAACGATGGGCTTTCTGACAGGTGTCTGGAAAAGAGAGGCCATGAGCTTTACGTTAGTAGTAGTTAGTTATAGTTCAGGGGCCTCTGCGACGGTAAGTGAGGAACTCAGGGCTCACCTTTGGCCAGGTTTCAGTAAAGTTGTTTGGAATATCTGAGACTGATTTCCGCTGGGAACGCCTCAGGGACTTAGGGGACTTAGTATGCGGACTTTTGGGTCCTGGAAAAGGAGAAAATGTTAAGAGGTTGAACAAAACCTTGCCCGAGGAAAAAGAAGTAAAAACAAAAGACGTGTCAGGCGTAGTGGCGCACGCCTTTAATCCAGCACTCCGGAAGCAGAGGCAAGTGGATCTCTGAGAGTTCAAGGCCAGCCTGGTCCACATAGTACCCGGGCAGCTCGGGCTACAAGGGAAACCTCGTCTCCAAAAAGATGATAGATAGATAGATAGATAGATAGATAGATAGATAGATAGATAGATAGATAGATAATAAAATAAAAGACGCAAGACCGGGTCTGGAAAGGGCAGGGACGCTTCGTGGCAACCCCTTCCCTGATGCCTTCCCACGGCTCGGAGCTCCATTCCCCAAACCACTGGGCGCCGCTGCTCTCGCGCACCCCCTGCTCACCAGGGCGCTGGGCGGCCCCTCCGGACCGCGCCCGCCGCCCCGACATGTCTATGGTTCGGCTTGCCGCCGCCGCCGCCGCCGCCACTCGTGCTCGCGCCAATCGGGAAGACCTTCCGCAGCCGCAAACGTTCAAATTACCCGCCCTGCTGGAGAGAAAGCGGAAGTGACGGAAAGAGGGAGAGGCTCCGCTAGGAAAGCGGAGGTGAGGGCCAGCGGCGCTGTGGCGTCATCAGCTTGCGCCACACCCGGAAGAGACGTGGCAGCGGAGGGATAATCCGAGAGGCCGGAACAGAAGGGAGCGAAGCTGGGGCTGCGTACGCGGCTGGGCCAAGTCCCCGGCCTTCCGCTCCTCAAACCAGCCGTCGAGACCGGTGCCGCGGAGGTTCGGTGAGGCTGAGGTGGAGGCTACGGGCGGGGGGGGGGGCGCTGCCGGTTGGGGGCGGGGCCAGGAGGGGTGAGGTCCTGGGGGCGGGGCTGGTGGTATCAGGGAGTTTGCTGATGGAGAGGCCTGGCTGGGCGGCTGGATCCTGATGGAATGAGGGGTCCTCCTAGGCAGGATTTATGGTGGGTGGTGGGGCTCTTGCCCAAGCTGGGCCAATGGGCTGGAATTTAGCATTTGGACGAATGTGGACTGCATCTGAGAAAGTTTAAAAGTAGAAACGAACTGGGCTGGCGAGAACCAAGCTGTGGCCGCTGGAACCTGGCTTCCTCCTAACTCAGACCTCTAACCTAGGAGCGGTCATGGGACTTTGCAAGTGCCCCAAGAGGAAGGTGACGAACCTGTTCTGCTTTGAACATCGAGTTAACGTCTGCGAGCACTGCCTCGTAGCCAATCATGCCAAGGTGGGGCATTAGGGGCAGCGGCTGAACAGGGCTCTGGGTGGGCAGTCAATATTTGTCTCCTTCCAGAATCCATGAGGGCCCTGATGCTAGAATGTAAGCTCCACAAGGGCAAGGACTTGGTTTATGTTGCTCTCTGCTAGGCCCTCAACCCTAAGCATTTGGCGCACAGTAGGTGACCGAACAGACGAAAGGATGAGTCTCTGATGAGAAAGAGAAGGCAGTTGGACTTTGGATTGATATATCCGTCGTGGAGCCTGGGCACCAGTTGTGACATCTCTCTCCCACTCCAGTGCATCGTGCAGTCCTACTTGCAGTGGCTCCAAGATAGTGACTACAACCCCAATTGCCGCCTGTGCAACACACCCCTGGCCAGCCGGGAGACCACCCGTCTTGTCTGTTACGGTGAGGCCTGGGCACAGGGCAGCCGCTGGGGCCCAGCTTGGTGATTTGCTTTTCAGCTCTCTTTGAACAATCCCCCAGATTCACTTCTGGTAGACATTTCTCTGCTGTGTGAGCCTAGGCAAGCTTTTCCCTTTCTGGGACTTAGGGTCTTAAAAAGTATAGTGCCTACATCCTGCTCTGCTGGTCCTGGAGAGTTAAGGAAGAACCATTCAGGCTTGTAGATGTTATTGTCAGTCATGGCTATGAGCAAGATCCATTTTTCAGGATCCATTATCGACTCCAACTCTGAACAGAGAGGAAGCTTCCAATATGACACCTGGCTAGAACCGGTTAGCAGTCATCTGTACTCTATGACAGGAGTCTGCTGTGAGAGCCTCAGCTTCAGTTTAGAAGGAACTGGTTCAAAAGAGACAGCTTCACATACATGTCATGAATGAATGCACATTGTGTCTTTACATCAGTGTTCCTTAGTACTTGCAGGCAGTTGTATGTATGTGAACACATGTCCTATGATGTATGCACGATGATGATAACACCTGGTTGACTGTGCTTGAGTGTTAATGGACATGACTCTAATGTGTCACATCTCAGTGTGTAACAGCTAGTGTGGATGGAGTGGCACTTGTATTTGATTGTATGTTTACAAGCACACTATTTGTGCCTACAGATATGTACATACAACTGTGTGTATGTTTAAGTACCCTAGGAACCTTTCCTGGGGGGTGTGTGTGTGTGTGTGTGTGTGTGTGTGTGTGTGTAGTGTTATTGTTTCTGAGACAGGCTGGCCTAGCTCTCACAGAGATCCACCTGCCTCTGGAGTACTGGGACTAGAGTATACTATTACCATGCCCTACTGTATGTGGTTTTTGAGACAGGGTTTCATGAGGCTGACCTTGAACTCTTGATCCTCTGCCTCCTCTTCCAGGCACTGATACTACAGACAGGCACCACCACACTGAACCTAAAATTATTCTTGATTAGCCATTAGCCCAAGAGATGTGAGAACAAAAGGCCTGAGGGAACTCTTGACATGACAGATGGTATTTTCATCCCCCTTTGTGGCCTGAGCGATTTGGTAGAATCTGCTCTGACTTGGTTAGATGGTGCTACAAGAAGGCTGAATGAAGCCATAGGGACCTGGGTGGAGGGTCCTTGGGCATCCACATATGGCAAATGAGCTGGGGACATTGCTCAGCTAAGACCCCAAAAAATCATCTTCCTCATGTCTCTCCTTCCTTATTTCATGGGTCCTAAGATCTCTTCCACTGGGCTTGCATCAATGAACGTGCCGCCCAGCTACCCCGAAACACAGCACCCGCAGGCTACCAGTGCCCCAGCTGCAGCGGCCCCATCTTCCCCCCGGCCAACCTGGCTGGCCCTGTGGCCTCTGCACTGAGAGAGAAACTTGCCACAGTCAACTGGGCCCGGGCAGGACTGGGCCTCCCTCTGGTGAGTCCCCCGTCTGTCTGTCTGTCTGTCTCTTTGCCCTGGGTTAGATGGATGGGTGAAGGCAGCACTGGGTAGGCTGTTGACTTAGATTCCTTCCTCTAGATCGATGAGGTGATAAGCCCAGAGCCTGAGTCCCTCAGCTCCTCAGAGTTCTCGGACTGGTCCAGCTTTAATGGTGAGTGGTGGCCTCCATCTGCTGGCCGGGGCCCTGCCTCCCTACTCCACTAACAGCTGGCTCTTTGCCCACAGCCACAGTTCCCCCTACACAGGAGGAGATAGACAGCACTGCTGTGGCTCCAGCCTTCTACAGCCAAGCCCCCCGGCCGCCTCCTTCCCCCAGCCGTCCCGAGCAGCACACAGTCATCCACATGGGCAGTACTGAGCCCCTGACCCATGGTGAGTTGAGGAGCTGTCCCAACCAGAGCACCATAGAAAAGGGTGGGTGGCTTGTGCCGAGGGAGCTCAGAAGCCCCAGGGGGAGCAGGTGTTCTTCATTTAAGCTTAGACGTTGCCTCCCCACAATTCCGAGATACTTCTTTAGGTTGGGGAGGGCAGGAGGCCCTTTCTACTCTTAGGCCCTCACCACAGGGTCAGCTCCTCTGAGCCTGTTGATGCTGGTGTCTCTACCCTGCAGCCCCAAGGAAGGTGTATGACACGAGAGATGTGTATGACACGAGAGACGACAACCGCGCAGCAGGCGTCCGTGCAGACTGTGACGATGACAAATACCGCCGCCGGCCTGCCCTGGGCTGGCTGGCCCAGCTGCTCAGGTACACGGGGACAGGAAGAGTGGGGTGCCAGGGAGGGGCAGTGCTCCTTGTTCTGGGCACTAATAGCACCCAGTGATGGGGCCACAGTGAAGCCGCGACTGGGCAGCCTCGGGGGTCCCTGTGTTGACTGGGCAGGGCAGCCTTGGGGGTCCCTCTTTGGGGCTGTGCTCTTTCCTCCTATGGGAGGTTTGGACTTGGGTTCGGAGGCCCTCTGCTGCTGTGACGCCCCCTCCTGCTGTGACGCCCCCTCCTGCTGTGACGCCCCCTCCTGCTGTGACACCCCCTCCTGCTGTGATGCCCTCTCCTGCTATGATGCCCCCTGATCTTTATAACTCCCCATTTAAGTTTCCATAATAATCTTGTGCCCTGCTGGTTCTAGCTGCACAATAAGTCCGTATGATGGCAGGTATGGGGATGTTCATCCCCATGACACAGATGAGGAAATTGAGGCCTAAGGATGCTGACGAGGACTCCTTTTCTGGGTTAGGGCGGGTACTGGGCCTGACCCCTTTCCCCTCCTTTCCCTCAGGAGCCGGGCTGGGCCCCGGAAGCGGCCACTGACTCTGCTCCAGCGGGCAGGGCTGCTACTCTTGCTGGGGCTGCTGGGCTTCCTGGCCCTCCTGGCCCTCATGTCTCGCCTGGGCCGGGCTGCAGCTGACAGCGATCCCAATCTGGACCCGCTTATGAACCCTCACATCCGAGTGGGTCCTTCCTGAGTCCATGCATATGGCTGAGCCAGCCTAGGACCTGGGGTCTGGAGGAGAGAAGGTGGGGAGGCCCGAGGGCTCTGCTCTGCTCTTCTTGAATCCTGAGACACTAAGATCCCCCACCAAAAGCAACATCCATTGAAAAAGGCTGCAGGCCGGGCCTGGAGCCCTATAGGTCAAGGATTTGTCTTCACCTGCTTCCCCCTGGGTCTCCAGCCTCCCATCCACCCCTCAGAGGAGCAGACAGGCACAAATAAACAGCGGACTTTATTAAAACATCCGAAGCAGCCTTTTCCTTCTCCCTTCTCAGTGGCTCTCCTCCCGGTACTTGATGGCCAGCAACTCCATGGTCAGGCGGTTGAAGAACATGGCTCCATTGAGTACTGGGTGGAGGAGAAAGCCCCGTCAGCTCAGCACCCCTGTCTGCTCCTTGCCACTTCTCAGGGTTCCAAAGCTCCCCCTGGAAGAGCACCCCACTCACTCAGGATAGTCAGGGCAAAGCACCGGAAACACTTGTCCTCCGTCATCTCTGCATAGAGTGACCCCATGGCAGCCCAGCAGATACCGATCACCTGGGAGAACTGTAGACCCGCCCAGTTGGAGAGTGTCCCCCTGACACAGCAGACAGGTTTCTATCAGCCCCTTGGCCTTCCAGGCTAGCCCTTGAGCCCCTGTCCTAGACCTACTATCAAGACGACTGTGTACTGGAAACTCATGCGGTCATAGTAGTGGGTGACACAGAAGTTGTGCACGTCACTAGCAAAGACGCCCATGTGTATAAAGAAGAGCATCAGCGCGGCAACAGTGAGCATCACGCCAGGGGGAAAGAACAGCACGGCCAGGCGGTCCCGCCACCGCATCCTGCCAGGGGAGGCAGGCACTGTCCAGGAGCGCTGTTCTGTCTGGAACCCCAGTGGATTCTAGAGTGCAGGATTCTAGAATACAGCCTCATTACCACAAATAGAGAGTTTCTCCGGTAGCTGGGGGGCTCCATTGTGGAAGGCTGGGTAAAATGCACAGACCATGAGGGCTGCTGCTGCTGGTGGTGATGGTAAGAGACAGTGCCCCACATCACCCCATCCTCTGCCCTTCATGTGCGTCTCAGTAGCTTCAGGGGACATGGTTCCAGTAACAGACTAGGCCTCAGAAATGTAGGGGGACATATTGCAAGTCCACAGCAAGCTTTAGACAGCTAAGAGATTAGGACCTGGGCGAGTATCCTGAAGGCTCTCCCAGGCCTGGGAAGGCATGGTCAGGATCCCAGGCTCTGTACCTAGGGCACTTGAATTTGTAGTACGTGTCACCACAGATCTCAATGAGCAGAGAAGGAACTGAATCTAGACTGCCCTTCATTTGGAGAGCTGGAAATCCGAGAAAACTGAACAGCCCCGTCCGCCTCCCCCTCCAGCTGGCATACGTCATAGGGAGTCAGAACTAGGATAGTGTTGGCTGTTAGCCCTGCCTCTGGCATCTCTGTGTAGTTGGTGTTGGCATACTCCCAAGGCCATATAGCATGAAGCACAAATGTGTGCTTACAGATTTTGTTACAATTAGTGTGGGTGTGTGCACACATGCCACAGTGTGGAGGTCAGAGGACAGCTTCCAGAAATTGGTTCTCTCCTTCCACTGTGCGAGTCAAAATGGCGTCATCAGCCTTGGTGGCAGGCACCTTTACCCAGAGCTAGGCAGGCTCACCAGCTCGGTTGTGCTCTTACAATGCAGACTGTAAAGTGCCCATCCATCCCTTCTGCCCCTGAGCTATTCCAACAATTTGCTTCAGGACCTACTAAGGGAGGAGTGGGGATAGATAATCATATTCATAGCTGTCCTGGGATCACCCACACGCTCTCCCAAAGTGGATCCCAGGCAGCAGCTGTACTGGGATCTCCCACGCACCCTCCCAAAGTGGAACACAGCAGCTGGCTTTCTTGCCCCTATGGGGTCGCCCCATTATTCCCGTGGTGAGCCACGTAGGAAGCACATGCTGAGGTATCCAAATACAGAGAGACTTTATTCCCCAAATGGACAGGTTTTATAGGCAGGGTGACCTCACCTGCCAGGAGCCAATCCCAAACCCCCTACATTAGGCCCCCTGTGAACTCCACACGCTGTGTCACAAGATGTGTCACGAGCTGCCCCCCCCCCAGGATGGGGTCAGGGAGGTCTATGACTTCCACCTGTGCCTCTGGGAGTCCCCCCCCCCATGTTATTCCAGGGAAATGCTGGCTGGCTTGCCCCTTATGTTCAAACTCATCACCCCTGACCTTAGCATTCCATGAGACTGCTGGGGCTGGCAGCATCAGGCCTGTTTTTCTCTGGAGCTCTAGACGTACAGTGATTGTTTTACTCAGACTTTCAGAGAAGGAACAGCTTTCTTCACTCCTTTGCGAGTTACAAACTCCAGGACTGTCATCAGCATAAGGTAGAGAAAGCCAGTGATGTGTGGAGATGTCCATGCTGCTGGGGGTTGGAGGAGGAGGTAGAGGCCCCTGGCCTGGCCAGTGAGCTCTGGCTCAGGATCTGAAATCTTCAGCCTCCAAGCAGCAGGATTCAAACCAGGATTAGTATGCTTGCTGCCCCAGTCGGTTTGCTGCCGTCAATCACAACAGTGCCTTAGATTCTGTCCTAACTGCATTTCTGTGACTTGTTGCCTGGTTTGTGGCACTAGGGATTTAACCCAGGGCCTGAGTATGGCAGGCAAGCACTCTACCACTGAGTATGGCAGGCAAGCACTCTACCACTAAGCTAGACCACTTTGGTTTGAATATATAGTTAAATTATGTAGCCCCTAAACTCATGCAGAAATTTAATTNTTTTTGGTCTTTTTGAGACAGGGTCTCCCTGTAGCCCCAGCTGTCCTGGAACTCACTCTGTAGACCAGGCTGGCCTTGAACTCACAAAGATCCACCTGCCTCTGCCTCCCAAGTGCTAGGAGCTAGTGTTTTTTGTTTTTTTTTTTAATTAATTTTATTTATTTCCGTATGTGTATGAATGTATTGTCTGCATGCAAGTTTGTGCACCCGTGTCGTGCAATGCCGCGGAGGTCAGAAGAGGGTCTCTGATTCCCCTGGAACTGGAGTTCTCCTGGAATTGGAGTTTCAGACGGTTCTCGGCCGCTATGTGGGTGCTGGGGATCGAGCCCGGGTCCTCTGTAAGAGCGGTCGGCGCTCTTAACCGCTAGGCCATCTCTCCAGCCCTGAGCTAGTGTTTTTTAATATTTATTGTTTTTATTTTATGTGTATGAGTGTATTGCCTACATGTGGGTAGGTACACCCATGCTGTGCAGTGCTGGAGGAGGTCAGGGGAGGGTGACGGATCCCCAGGAACTGGAGTTACAGAGAGATTTTAGCCACCATGTGGGTGCTAGGAATCAAACCTGGGCCCTTTGCAAGACCACTCAGTTTTCTTAACTGGTGAGCCGTCTCTCCAGCCTTCCAAAGTCGTTTGTTTGTTTGACAGGGTTTTTCTGTAGCTTCAGCTGGCCTGGAACTATGTAGACCAGGCTGGCCTTGAACTCATAGAGATCTGACTGCCTCTGACTCCCAAGTGCTGGGATTAAAGGTTTGTACCAGCATGCCTGACTTTTTTTTTTTTTTTTGAGACAGGTTCTCACTATACAGCCCTGCCTAACCTACAGCTAACTAGGTAGACTAGGGTGGCCTGAACTCACAGAGATAGACCTGTCTCAACCTCCTATGTGCTGGGATTAAAGGTGTGAGCCACCATTCCCGGCCCCAAAGTCTTTAAGAAAAGATTTTCTTTTTTTAATTTTTTTTATTTTTGTATGTGTATGAATGTACTGTCTGCATGTAGGTTTATGCACCCATGTGGTGCAATGCTGCGGAGGTCAGAAGAGGGTCTCGGATTCCCCTGGAACTGGAGTTCTCCTGGAATTGGAGTTACAGACAGTTCTCGGCCACCATGTGGGTGCTGGGGATTGAACCCGGGTCCTCTGCAAGAACAGTTGGTGCTCTTAACCGCTAGGCTATCTCTCCAGCCCCCAAAAAAGATTTTCTTAAGTTTACACATGTGCGTGTGTCTGTGTGAATGTATGCCACCTGTGTGCACACTGGTGGAGACCAGAAGAGAGTATCAGATCCCCTGGAGCTGGAGTGAAAAGTGGTTGTAGGCAGAGGCAGGCGGATCTTTGTGAGTTCAAGGCCAGCCTGGTCTACAGAGTGAGTTCCAGTACAGCTGGGGCTATAGGGAGACCCTGTAAGTGGTTGTAGGAGCCACCTCATTGTGGGTGCTGGGAACTGAATTTGGGTCCTCTGCAAGAGCAGTAAGGGATCTTAAACACTAAGCCATTACCCCAGCCCCTAATCCCTGATCAAATTAGACCACTAGGATAGACCCCTCCTTCTATCACTTAACCCTAGTGAATTTACAAGGGCAGAGACAACAAAGATACAGATACACATTTGGTGTTTTGCAAAGGTGGCCCTTGCCAGAACCTGTGCCATCCTGTTTGGAGTTCTGGAATCCAAATTGAACTGGTTTATAAAGTAAAATACATGCTGAGGTATTTCATTATAGTAATGAAAAAACATACACTAAAAGGATCAATATCCAGCTATGGTCCCATCGTTCAAATAAGCATTTACATCTAGTTTTCAAATGAATTATTTCTTTTTTGTTGTTGTCCTTTTTCAGACAGGGTCTCCCTGTAGCCCCAGCTGTCCTGGAACTCACTATATAGGCCAGGCTGGCCTTGAACTCACAG
Source organism: Rhizomys pruinosus (assembly GCA_009823505.1). Taxonomy (NCBI): domain Eukaryota; kingdom Metazoa; phylum Chordata; class Mammalia; order Rodentia; family Spalacidae; genus Rhizomys; species Rhizomys pruinosus. Next base: position 1,655,239 of record VZQC01011847.1, read on the forward strand.
AAATCCGCCTGCCTCTGCCACCTGAGTGCTGGGATTAAAGGTGTGTGCCACTACACCCAGCCAGTGTGCTTTTTTTTTTTTTTTTGTCATTTTGAGACAGGGTCTCCCTACCTATAGCCGATAGCCCCAGCTGGCCTGGAGCTCACTCTGTAGACCAGGCTGGCCTTGAACTCACAGAGATCCGCCTCTGCCTCTGCTTCCCGAGTGCTAGGATCAAAGGTATGTGCCACCACTCCTGGCTTAAAGATGGTTCTTAGCTGCCATGTGGGTGCTGGGAATCAAACCCGGGTCCTCTGCAAGAGCAGTCAGCACTCTTAGCTGCTGAGCCATCTCTCCAGCCCCAGTATGTGCTTTTTTTTAGTATGTGCTTTCTTTTTTTTTTTTTTTTTATGTAGTATGAACGTACTTGTCTGCATGTAGTTGGTGGCACCCACCTGTGTCGATGCAATGCCGAGGACGGTCGGAGAGGGCGTTGGATTCCCCTGAACTGGAGTTAAAGGATGGTTCTTAGCTGCCATGTGGGTGCTGGGAATTGACTGGTCCTCTTGCAAGAGCAGTGCTCTTAACCACTGAGCCATCTCTCCAGCCCCAGTATGTGCTCTTATGCCATCTTCCCAGCCCCATTTTTTTTTTTTTTGGTGGGGGAGGGATAGATTTGGAGATTAGAGTGTCACTATGTAGCCCTAGTTGGCCTGGAACTCATTATGTGGACCAGGCTAGTTTCAAACTCAAAGACAGATGTCTGCCTCTGCTTTCTGAATGCTAGGATTAAGAACTTTGCCATCAAGCAGGGCATTGTGGCACACGCCTATAATCCAAACAGTAGGAAGGCAGAGGCAGAAGGAACTCAAATTTCAGGCCAGTCTGGACTACAAAAAAAAAAAAAAAGTTCCAGGACAGCCAACGCTTTACAGGAAGATCCTGTCTCAAAAAGACTAAAAAAAAAAAAAAAAAAAAAACAAAAAAAAGAACTTTGCCAACATGCCCAGATAAGAATTTCTATGGAGGGGCTGGAGAAATGGCCTTAGCGGTTAAGAGCGCCGACCGCTTCTTACAAGGAACCCGGGTTCGATCCCCAGCAACCCACATGGCGCGAGAACCGTCTGAAACTCCAATCCAGGAGGAACTCCAGTTCCAGGGGAGTCGAACCCCTCGTCTGATCTCCGCGGCATTGCACGACACGGGCGTGCAAAACTTGGCATGCAGACGAGTACATTCATACACATTACGAAATAAATAAAATTAATAAAAAAACTAAAAAAAAAGAATTATCTATGGAGACCCTGTTTCAAAAAACAAATTTATTTATTTTTATGTGTAATGGGTGTTTTGCCTGTGTGTGTGCAAGTGCACTACTTGCATGCAGTACCATTGGAGGCCAGAAGAGGTTGTCAGATCGCCTGGAACTGGAGTTACAGAGTACAAATGGTTGTTAGTCACATTATGGGTGCTGGGAACAGAACCCAGATCCTCTTTAAGAACAACCAGTGCTCAAGCAGGGCAAGGTGGCGCACGCCTTTAATCCTAGCACTTGGGAGGCAGAAGCAGGCGGATCTTTGTGAGTTCAAGGCCAGCCTGTCTACGGAGGAGTTCCAGGACAGCTGGGGCTACAGATACCCTGTCTCGAAAAACAAAAAAAAAAAAAAAAAAAAAAAAAACCAGTGCTTTTAACTGCAGAGCCATCTCACCAGTCCTACTTTAGAGAGAGTTCGGGAGTCCAAAATGAACTGCTTTATAAAGTAGAATATTTTATGGGTATTTATAAAGTAGAATATTTTATAGGTATTTATACCTAAGCAGGTATTTTACTTTATAAAGGACCACCCCACACACACACTTTAGAGAGAGAGAGCAAGTGAGTGAATGAATGTGCATATATGTGTGTGGTATGTGTGTGTGTGTGTGTGCACATGTGGAGTGAGCTTACCTGTTGTTAACTTGTGGAAACACTGTACACATGGCCCATTTACAAACATGAAGGCAAATACTCATATGCATGAAATAAAAATAAAGGATCTGTTTTCCAATACATGTGAAGCCAGGCCACCACGTGTTTGGTCTGCAGGACTCCTAGCAGCTGTGGGTCCTTCCAGCCCATCCCTGAGTAATGTTTACAGGATGTCGTTGATACAGTTTTTCCCATTTTCTTCTATTTAACCCAGCATTTCTCGATTTAAATTCCAAGTTATTCCCTCCTCTCTTGAGCGCTTCACCTCTGTGAATGCCTTTATCTTTCTCCAAGGCAGAAACTTGGTAATTATCCTCCAACTCACCCAATTTCTTACTCTGCACATTCCACCAGCCACTTCGGATTTACATGGTCTATTCTGTATGCACCACAGAAGAGTGATTCTCAAACCAAAATGTGCAGAATTCCTTGGGCACGTTAAAAGAAGCTAGGCTTAGGGGCGTACAGATGGATTTTTTTGGCAAAGCTTCACAGGTACTCTTGAGCTCCAATTCTGATGGGTGTCAGAAGTCTGGGACCCTAGGGAGCATTTGGGCCACCGTGCAGGCTACTAACTGGCATTTGGGCCTTGAAGACTCCTGTGAACATATTCCCCAAGTTTAGTGCCCATCCAATTGAACTGGGCATTTACTCCACGGGGCTCTTTCTTGCGGGGTTGCGAGGTTGGGGCGCTACAACTCGCCCCCTTCTGGGACAGCACTAATTGTAGTCAGTCCCCAAATCTCGGAACCTTAGTGTCACAGTCCCTACAGTTTCCTAGGGGGGACTTTAACTTGAAGGACTGCCTGTTTTCAACAACTTTATGGTTCCCGGAAGTGTTTCCTTTCCTTTCCCCTCCCCAGCCTCACCCTCAGTGGGCTGAGGTTGGAGCGATGGCAGGGGCCGCGGCGCAGGCCACGGGGCCTGGCCTGGGCTCTGGGCCTGGGGACTCCCCGGGAGGCCCCGAGGCGGAAGCTTCCGATCGTCGGCGGAAGGCTCATGGGATGCTAAAGCTTTACTACGGCCTGTCAGAGGGGGAGGCGGCAGGGCACCCTACGGGGCCTGACCCCCTGGACCCGACAGATCTCAATGGGGCGCACTTCGACCCGGAAGTTTATCTGGATAAGGTGGGTTTGCAAAGGGGGCGGGTCCAGGTCCCCAAAGTATCGTACCCCAGATAATACCCCCGACTCTTGATGTGGTGAGGGGAGCAGGAGATTATAGAAAGAGAAAGACCCATAGCCAGGAGATAGGGGGTTAAGCTGGAAGCTAAGGTAGCCCGAGAAGGCTTGGACTGGCCAGAGGTGATACTGGGTCTGAGGGCTATGTTGTGGAAGGGGGGTGTGGCCCAGTTCCCACTGGCACACAGCTGGGTCTGGGTTGGACCTAGACTGAGCCCGAGAAGGCTTGGACTGGCCAGAGGCGATACTGGGTCTGAGGGCTATGTTGTGGAAGGGGTGTGTGGCCCAGTTCCCACTGGCACACAGCTGGGTCTGGGTTGGACCTAGGCTGAGGACTGAAAGCTGACAAATCCCAGCTTGTGTCTAACCTATTAACGTATGAAGCATGCCATTTACAGGTTCTATATCTTGGTTCCCTGATAAGCACGGGATCGGGTTTGTCTTGCAAGGCAAGGCAGGGGGACACGAGTGAGCACTAATGCCGAAACACCACCCTACCCCTCTAGCTGCGGAGGGAGTGTCCTTTGGCCCAGCTGATGGACAGTGAGACGGACATGGTGCGGCAGATTCGGGCTCTAGACAGTGACATGCAAACCCTCGTGTATGAGAACTACAACAAGTTCATCTCGGCTACAGGTGATCCTTACTGTGACGCAATCCTCACAGTCTTACATCTCCCCTTGCTCCCGTTGTGTTGAGAAAACCAGAGAATTAGAAGAGACCCAGAGTACAGTTCTGCCCCAACATTAATCCACTGTCATCTCTGTCCTTTGGCTTTTGTGGTCAGACTACTCTGGAAGTATGGTCACTATGGGGGGGAGGGGTTAAGGACCAAAGGGAGAAAGGATAAAATGAAGTGAATTTATCTGAGGCACTTAGAAAGCACCAAGGAAGTCTCTGTAAGTTTTAGCTTTGTGTGTGTGTGTGTGTGTGTGTGTGTGTGTGTGTGTGTGTGTTTGGTCTTTTTGAGATCTCCCTGTAGCCTCAGCTGGCCCAGAACTTGCTATGTAGACTAGGCTGACCTTGAACTCACATAGATTTGCCTGCCTCTGCCTTCCAAGTGCTGGAATTAAAGCTGTGCACCACCACACTGGCCTTATGTGTGTGATTTTGAGGTATATAGCTCCATCTGGCCTGGAACTCACTATGTAGAACTTAGAGATCCACTTGCTTATGTCTCCTAAGTGCTGGGATTAAAGGGGTATAATGCACCACCACACCCAGCAGTTTTTCTAAAAATTTGTTTTATTTATTTATTTATTTGTGTGTGTGCCAGCCACAATTTATTGTGGAGGTCAGAAGACAACTTTCTGGAGTTGGTTCTGTCCTTCTATCTACCATGTGGGTCCTGGGGATTGAACTCAGGTCTCAGGCTTGGTAGGAAACACCTTTCCCCACTAAACCTATCTCACCATCCTTCATATTTTCTTTTTCTTTTTTTTTTTTTTTTGTCCTTTAGAGACCAAGTCTCGCTGTGGCCCCTGGAACTCACTCTGTAGACTGGCCTGGCCTTGAATTGACAGAGATCGGCCCGCCTCTGCCTCCTGAGTGCTGGGATTAAAGGCATGTGCCACCAGGCCCAACAAAAGTTTTTTTTGAAGGAAAGTGATGATTCAGGAGAATGATAGAGTCAGTTTCCAGAGGATCCCACAGAAAGGCCTTAGGAGGGAGAACCCAACTATGGATAAGGATTGGCAACCTTAGGCAGGGAGAACCTAACTATAGATGAGGATTGGCAACCTTTTTCCAATCGCTTTTCACTGATGCCTGAGCCACCCCTAGACAACAGCTGAGTGGTCCCTGCTGTATTCCAGCAAGACCATTTACAGAGGCAGATGGTGAGACGTGAGAAACATTAGAACAGGCAGTGTAGTACGTACACTTGATATTCCTCTCCTCCATGCAAGCAGTGCAGAACTAGACAGGATCTGGGGATTTAGCAGAGTGGTGGAGTACTTGCTTAACATGTGCTAGGCCCTGGGTTCAATCTCCAGTGCAAAACAAAAAGGAGGTAAAATATTCTCAAATAAAAGCTTCAGAATTGTGAAAATGACTCAAGGTTCAAAGCATTCCAGAGAGCTAGGAAAATGGCCAACCTTGTAAGGATAGTAAATTCTGTAGTGGATTTTTTATATTTATATATTTGTTTATCTATTATTTAATTTTGGTCCTTTTGATGCAGGGTCTCCCTATAGCCCCAGCTGGCCTGGAACTTGCTATGTAGACCAGGCTGGACTTGAACTCACAGTGCTGGGATTAAAGGCATGCACCACCACATCTGGCTAGATTTTTTTTTTAGATTTATTTTTAAATTATGTGTGTATGAGTGTTGTTATGTGCACATGTAGGGCAGTCTCTGAGGAGGCCAGAAGAGGGCATCAGGTCCCATGAAGCTGAAGTTACAGGTGGTTGTGGACGGCCTGACATGGGTGCTAGAAACTGAAGTCAGATCCTCTGCAAGACCCATACTTTGTGTTTTCTCTTCTCTCTCTCTCTCTCTCTCTCTCTCTCTCTCTCTCTCTCTCTCTCTCTCTCTCGGTATTTTTGAGAATAGGGTCTCCCTTTAGTCCCAGCTGGCCTGGAGCTTGCTATGTAGACCAAGCTGACCTTGAACTTACAGAGATCCATCTGCCTCTGCCTCCCCAGTGCTGGGATTAAAGGCGTTTGCCACCAGGGCTGCATACCTTTAATCCCAGCTCTTGGGAGGCAGAGGCAGGTGGATACCAAAAAAAAAAAAAAAAAAAAAG
>VZQC01011847.1:1661119-1738486 GCA_009823505.1 Rhizomys pruinosus
AAAAAAAAAAAAAAAAAAAAAGAAAGAGAAAGAGAGAGAGGCTGGAGAGATGGCTCAGTGGTTAAGAGCACTGACTGCTCTTGCAGAAGACCCGGGTTTGATCCCCAGCACCCACATGGTGGCTAAGAACCGTCTTTAGTGCCAGGGGATCAAACCTGCCTCCCATCTCCTGTCAGGATACTGGGATTGTAGACACATGCTACTGCATACAATTTTTGGGGGGGGGGTCTTTTTGGGACAGGGTCTCCCTTTAGTCCCAGCTGGCCTTGAACTCACAGAAATCCACCTGCCTCTGCCTCCCAAGTGCTGGGACTAAAGGTGTGTGTCACCATGCCTGGCATTTTTTTTTTTTTTTACTGCATCCAGCTTTTACATAGGTTCTGGGGATTGGAACTCAGGTCCTCGTGATTGCACAAGCTCTCTGCCCTTTAGGACATACCCCTAGCCTTTGTGTGTTGTGTTGTGTTGTGTTTTGATTTGGACATAGCCTCACTATGGAACCCAGGCTGGTCTGGACCTCACTGTGTGGCCTAGGCTGGTCTCAGACGTACGGAGATCATCATCTCTGCCTCTCAGGAGCTGTTATCATAAGGTGTGCACCACCATGTCAGGCCTGTCCAGTCATTTCTTTTTTTGAGACAAGCTCTCCCTACAGTAGCCCTGGCTGACCTTGATCTCACAGAGGTCCACCTGCCTCTGCCTCCCAAGTGCTGAGATTAAAGGCGTGCGCCACCAGGCCTGGTGTGTCCAGTGGTTCCTTGGAAGACATTGGCCCGTAGGCTTGTCTTTCTCCTGATTTGGAGGGTGCCTCATGCTCGCAGGCTCCCACCACAGGGTTCACATGCATACAGTCACAAGCCAGTGTTGGAACTGCCTCAAACTGATGAATAATAGTTGGTGCAAAGGGGAGACTAACCAAAAAGCTAAAGAATATAGTCATCCGTGAGACCTTTGAAAAGCCCTGATGTAGGGTTGAGATTCTCAAGAGGCCACACAGGATTGCAGAGTTTCATGTATGTTCAGGAAAGACTGGAGAATGCCCTAAGCTATCACCTCAGGAAAGGCTGAGATGTAGATGTTCAGGGTGCGCTGACACATACACCAAGGCCCTGGGCAAAGATGGGTTGACAGATGGGTTCCAGGCATTTAAAGAAGTGTCTAACCTACCATTGGTTGACCAATAGGCTAATGAAATAAAGATGTCATTAGCTACACTCAACAATGAACATAGAGTTTATAGAATTTGTTCAGAAACCCATTACTTCAGGTTCAGTAACTCAGAAAAATCGCTGGGGGATGTAGGTCAGTGGTAACTAAGAGAAATCACTAAACAGTAAGAGCTACCAGCAGCAACAATAACACACTGAGAAGGGTATTGCTATATATCTATTTTATTTTTATTTTTATTTTACTTATTTATTTTTTGGTCTTTTCGAGACAGGGTCTCCCTGTTGTCCCAGCTGTCCTGGAACTCGCTCTGTAGACCAGGCTGGCCTTGAACTCACAAAGATCCACCTGCCTTTGCCTCCCAAGTGCTAGGATTAAAGGCGTGCGCCACCACGCCCGGCTTTATTTTTATTTTTAATAAAATGTGTATGAGTATATTGAAAGATGTGTGTGAGTGCACCCGTGTACCAAGTGCCCTGAAGATGTGTGTGAGTGCACCTATGTGGTGCAGTGCCCATGAAGATGTGTGTGAGTGTACCCGTGTGCTGAGTGCCCATGAAGTTCAGAAGAGGGTGTTGGATCCCCTAGAACTGGAGGTTTGGACAGTTGTTAGCTGATATATGGGTTTGGGGATTCGAATCTGGGTCTTCTGCAAGAGCAGCGCGTGCTCTTTACCGCTGAGCCATCTCTCCAGCTCCCTTTTATATATTATTTTAAATGTTATTTAGCAAAAACTAATGAGACAAGAAATATGATGCATTTGTAGGAAAACAAAGTAAAAAAAGATAGTCCCTGATGGAACCCAAATATTGGATTCACAATGGGCACTTACCAGATTTTCTGTGTTTGTTTTTGGTTTTGTTTTTTGAGACAATAGAGCCTCACTTTCTAGCCCAGGCTGGCCAAGAACTCCTGACCTTTGTGCCTTGTCTCCCAAGTGCTGGGACTGACAGGCGCACTGCCACGCCAGGTGCTGCCGTTTCTTCCTGAGGACTCGCGTCTGTCTTCATAGGTCTTACTCTGTAGTCCCTGGTGGCTTCAGACCTGTAGTCTCTTATGTTCACGTCTGCCGTTGTGGGATTACAGGTGTGAGCCACTGTGCCTGCCTTTGTGTTATCTCTGAACATATCCATGTTCAGAGAGCTAACGGGGCCTCCCAAGGAACTAGAGACAGGCATGCCACTCATGCTTCATGAGTGCGGCGGCTGTTCCTGTGTTTCTGTGATGAATGCCTGACTGGAACAGCAAGGCGGGAAAGATGCATTTTGATCCCATTTTCAGAGGTCTCAGCTCCTTATAGTGGGGGAGATGTGGCAGAGCAGCTCACAGCGTGGACAAGAAGCAGAGCGGAGCAGCCCAGGGCCTGGCAAGATCTAGCCCCTAGGGCACGTCCCCACTGACCCGCTTCTGCAGTCCAGGTCTTGCCTTCCACAGGGCCACCATCTCCCAGTACTCTAGTCACATCTGGAATCCATCACGGATTAACCATTCTCTAGGTCAGAGCCCTGTGATCCCTTCATCCTGTGGGAATGTCCTCAGAGACACCCGAATGCCCAGGAGTCTCTCACTCCACCAAATTACCAATCAGAGCAACCATCAGAACAAATGCAGATGTCGGTGTAAATGACAAGAAGAACCAACGAAAAATGTAGCGTACGGACTAAAAGGAGAACTGAGACAACTCAGCAGTCGATTTGAAATCACAGAAGAATGAGCAGGCTGGAAGGCAGTCCATGGAGGATACCAGTGTGAGGAGGGGAAGTAGCAACAAAAAAGAGAATTGAGCTGTGTGAGCATGGCGGAGCCCACCTATACTCCAGCACCCACGAGGCAGAGCAGGAAGAAGGTCGTCCTCACCATGTAGCAAGTGGAAGGCCAGCCTGAGCTACAGGCCTGTCTCAAAAATAAGGTGGGGGAGCTAGAGAGATGGCTCAGTGCTGAGAGACCTTATTGCTCTATCAGAGGAACTGGATCTCTGATCCCAGCACTCATGTTGGCTGACTCACAAATGCCTGTACCTCTAGCTTCAAGGCCTTCTGTGGGTACCTGAACATAGACATGCGTGCACACGCAGAAACACAAATAAAATAATTAAGGTGGAGAGTGAAGAAAGCACATAATATGGACGTCTGCCTCCACACATACCATACACACAGGTGTGCACACAGCACACACACACAAACACACACACACCGAAACTGAAAACATGTTCACAGAAAAACACAAATCTTAGCATTTTTCAAAAATAGGGGCTGGAGAGATAGCCTAGTGGTTAAGAGCGCCAACTGCTCTTGCAGAGACCCCGGGTTCGATCCCTAGCACCCACATGGCGGCTGAAAACCGTCTTTAACTCCAGTTCCAGGGGAATCCGACTCCCTCTTCTGACCTCTGCGGCATTGCACTACATGGGTACACAAACCTGCATGCAGACAGTACATTTATACACATACAAGAATAAAAAAAAATGGCTTACCAATGTAAGCTGTAACTATATATATATTATATATATATGGTCTTTTTAAATTTTTTTTTATTTTATTTATGTGTATGAATGTACTGTCTGCATGTAGGTTTGTGCACCCATGTCGTGCAATGCCACGGAGGTCAGAAGAGGGCGTCGGATTCCCTTGGAACTGGAGTTCCCCTGGAATTGGAGTTACAGATGGTTCTCAGCCGCCATATGGGTGGTGGGGATTGAATCCGGGTCCTCTGTAAGAGCATTGGCGCTCTTAACCACTAGGCCATCTCTCCAGCCCCTAGTTTGTCTTTTTTTAAAAACCTAAAAATTTATTATTATTATTATTATTATTATTATTATATATTTTTTTTGGTCTTTTTGAGACAGGGTCTCCCTGTAGCCCCAGCTGTCCTGGAACTCACTACGTAGATCAGGCTGGCCTTGAACTCATAGAGAGCCACCTGCCTGCCTCCCAAGTGCTGAGATTAAAGGTGTGGGCCACCACGCCTGGCACAGGTGGATCTTGAATACATGTACTGGGTAGTTACTTGTCAACTTGACACAACTGGGAAAAGGCAAACTCAACTGGAGAGTAGCCTGTATGGACTGGCCTGCGGGCATGTCTCAGAAGCATTTTCTTGATTGTGAGTAATATGAGAGGGTCCAACCCATTCCGGGTAGTGAGTGCCATTCCGGGTAGCAAGTGCCATTCCGGGTAGCAAGTGCCATTCCGGGTAGCGAGTGCCATTCCGGGTAGCGAGTGCCATTCCGGGTAGTGAGTGCCATTATGGGTAGTGAGTGCCATTCCGGGTATGCCATTCCGGGTAGTGAGTGCCATTACGGGTAGTGCCACCGTTGCTGGGCAGGTGGAGCACAAGCCAGTAAGCAGCGTTCTTTGGTCTGTGCCTCAGCTCCTGCCTCCAGGTTCCTCCCTGAGTCCATGCCTAACTCCCCTCAGTGATGAACTGTTGGATGTGGAAGATGAAATAACCCTTTTCTTCTCCACACTGCTTCTGGGGAGTGTTTTGTCAGGGCAGTAGAAAGCAACTAGGACATGTTAAATAAAGAAGTCAGACCTGAAAGCTGTATGTTTTTATCACTCTGCTTATGTTAAATAAAGAGAATAGGCATCTGTGGAGACAGAAAATGGATGGCTGCAGGGGCTGGGGTGGGAGGGGAGGGGAGGGGAGCACTGCCAGGAGACGTGCTGTGTTGGCTGTACAACTTTGTGAATATGCTACATTATTAAAACCATGAATTTTGTGATAGGCCATTTATTACTCAGGTAAGAAATAAAACAAAAGCAAGCAAAAGAACAATTGATTTAACTTTTTTCTTTTTAAAAAATTTTTTAAATTACATATATATGTATATATCTGTCTGTGTGAGGGTATATGTACATACATATGTCTGCATGTGAGTGCAGGTACCCATGCATAGATCTGTCTGTGTGTGGGTATATGTACATATACATATATATACATATATATATATATATATCTGCATGTGAGTGCAGGTACCCATGCAGGCTAAAGGGGGCATTGGATCCTTTGGAGCTGGAGTTACAGGTGGTTGTGAGCCACCTGAGCTGGGTGCAGGATGGATGCTGGGAACACTCTTATACAACCCTCTTTTTTAATTTTTTAAAATCAAACTTTCAGGTTGGCATACAGAGTAGTGGGTTTTGTAGTAGCCTGTGCACACACAAAGAAAAAAATCAGTTGTTGACCTGGTTAGGCAAGCACACTGTAGTTTGACAGCCTCTGGCCTAGGCATCAAGTTAAGTTATGTAATAATGTATTTTATGTCTGCCAGACTCGGAAAACTTTCCATTCCTTTATGCAGGCAGGCAAAGCAGTTTTTATTTTGGTTTGTTTATTTATCTTTTTGAAACTGGGTCTCCCTGTAGCCCTAGCTGGCCTGGAACTCCTTATGTAGACCAGGCTGGCCTGGAACTCACAGTGATCCACCTGCCTCTGCCTGTCAAGTGTTAATATTAAAGGCGTGAGCTACCATGGCCAAAGAGGAAAAGACTTTGTTTTATGTGATTTTTGTAAGGGGTGGAGTCTCTTTTGGCTCTTGTCTTCTTGAAAGAAGGAATTCAGTCAGTCAAGAGATAATTTAAGCTTTAAGACATAGTTTAGGGGCTGGAGAGATGGCTCAGCAGTTAAGAGCACTGACTATTTTTTTTTTTTTTTTTCTTTTTGAGACAGGTGTTCTCCCTGGTAGCTCCCTCCGTGCTGTCCTGGTCACTCTGTAGACCTGCTGGCCTTTAACTCACAGAGAATCCACCTGCCTCTGCCTTCCAAGGCTAGGATTAAAGGCCGTGTGCTACTACACCCGGCAGGCACTGACTACTCTTACAGAGACCTGAGGTTTGTGATTCTCGGCCTGCAGCCCCCACATAGATCAGTTACAACAATACACCGTAACACCCGTTTTAGGGGATCCATCACACTCTTCTGACCTGAACAGACCTGGTGCACTTACATCATTTAGTCTCCCTCAGTACATTTCATACATGTAAGAAAAGAGAATATAAATGAAAACATTTTTTTTTTTTTACAGTTTTTTTTTTTTTTTTGTGTGGAGTATGATGTACTGTCTGCTTGTAGTTTTGTGCACCTGTGTGGTGCAATTTCACAGAGGTCAGAAAAGGGATGTCAGATTCCCCTGGAACTGGAATTAAGACAATTGTTAATGCCATGTGGAGGTGCTGGGAATATGAACCCGGGTCCTCTGTAAGAGCCTCAGTGCTCTATTTTTTTTTTTTTTTTTTTTTTTTGTCTTTTCAATACAGGGTCCTCCCTGTAGCCCAGCTGTCCTGGAACTCACTCTGTAGCTAGGCTGGCCTGGAACGCACAAGATCACCTGCCTCTGCCTCCCAAGTGCTAGGAATTAAAGGCATACACCACCATGCCACCCAGCCTGGCAGGCATGTTCCTTAACGACTAGCCATCTCTCAGCCCCATAAATGAAATTTAATTAATTTAATTTATTTTATTTACTTGATGTACTGGCGCAGGTAGTTTGTGCACCACGGTTGATGCATGCCTCAGAGTCAGAAGAGGCGTCGATTCCCCTGGAACTGATTCACTGGAAATGTCTCAGCTCATCTAGTGGGGGTTCAGCGCGACACCGCCAGTGTGTGGTATTGTGCTGTGAGGAATAGCACTCCAGTGGTGCTGGGATCAAAACCGGGTTCCTCTGCCAAGAGCAGTCAGCGCTCTTAACCGCTAGGCCATCTCTCTCCAGCGCCCGAAATTTTTTTGTTTTTAAAAGATGTAGTTATGGGGCGGGAATAAGATGGTTCCTAGCGGTTAAAGGCGCCGACCGCCTCTTCAGAGGACCTGGTCTGATACCCCAGCACCCACATGGAGCGGACGAGACGTCACTGATTGAAACTCAATATACAGGAGAACTCCAAGTTTCAGGGGATCCAGACCCGCTTCTGCTTCCGAGGCATTTGCAGCACACGGGTGCACCAAAACCTCATTGCGGACAGTTACATTGATACACATACGAAATAAAATAACTTAACAAAAAAAAATTAGAAAAAAAAAAAAAGTATTTAAATTTTAAAGATATTTTATTTACGCTGTGGCACGCTTTAATCCCAAAACTTGTGAGGAGGAAGGCAGGTGGATCTCTGTGAGTCAACGCCCACCTGGTCTCCAGAGCAAGTTCCAGGACAGCTGGGGGCTACAGGGAGACACGTTCGCAAAAAGAAGACAACACAACAAAAAGTAGTTTATTTAGTTAGAACAAGCAAGGCTATATTCCAAAGAGATTGGAGTGGGCTACCCTACCTCACGGCCACAGTCCAGTTGGTTCTGCATGTGGATTCTGAATCATTTTTATGACTGTGAGGTGGGCAGCATATTCATGGGGTGGTTAAAAGGACGCACCTTTATCCCCTCATAAAATTTATAGGCTGACTTTTTTTTTTTTTTTTTTTTTTTTGTTGTGTCTTTTTTGAGACAGGGTTTCTCTGTAGCCCTAGCTGCCCTGGAATTCGCTCTGTAGATCAGGATGGCCTTGAACTCACAAAGATCCGCCTGCCTCTGCCTCCCAAGTGCTAGGATTAAAGGCGAGCCTGACAAGACTGATCTTTTTTTTTAATTTAATTTTATTTATTTTCATATGTGTTTGAATGTACTGTCTGCATGTAGGTTTGTGCACCCATGTCGTGTGCAATGCCGTGGAGGTCAGAAGAGGGTCTTGGATTCCCCTGGAACTGGAGTTCTCCTGGAATTGGAGTTACAGACGGCTCTTAGCCACCATGTGGGTGCTGGGGATCGAACCCAGGTCCTCTGCAAGAGCAGTCGGTGCTCTTAACCGCTAGGCTATCTCTCCAACCCCTAAGACTGATCTTTTTAAGATCTTCCCATGATCAAGCCCAGGGTGAGGTGTAGGCCTTTCATGAGTGCACATATGTGGGGAATGTACGGTGCCTGGGCTTCTGATATGGTGAGAACAGTGGGTTGCTAGCCTCAAGGATGTTTAGCTGCAAGGGACATTCTGACCATCACAGACACAGCTTCCAAGACAGAGCTATGGATTCCTTGGTTACCACATCTTAACTCCCAATATTAGCTCCTTTCTGAAAGTAGCACACACCTTTGATCCCAGCAGAGGGAGGCCACCGCAAGTAGATAGGTCTCTGCCTGGTAGAGGTGAGCCTGGTGTACATAGTGAGTTCCAGGTCAGCCTGGTCTACATGGTGAGTTCCAGGCCAGCTGGGGCTACAGGGAGACCCTGTCTCAAAAGAACAAAAATCAAATGAAAAATAAAACAAAGAAGAACCCCAAGCCAAAAACCTCCCTTCTGTGTCTGTTAGACAAGGTTAAGACTTGTTTTAATGTTTCACAGATTTCACAGCCTGTCATACTTTCACAGAGGCCATGCTAATCTCTATACTGTTCCAGTTTTAGTATATGTGCTACAGAAGCAAGTACATACATTTGTTTGAGTCAGTGTCTCCCTATAGTCCCAGCCAGCCTGTAACTTGCCATGTGGACCAGGATAGCCTTGATCTCAGAGAGATCCACCTGCCTCTGCTTCCCAGTTAATTGAGGTTTTAATCGTGAACGCTGGGGCCAGGGTTTTCCAGTCCCCGCTGACTGCTTCTGCGGCCGGACTGCCTTGCTCTCAGCCCCAGTGCTCACATCTGACTTCTACCTAGCAGTTTGAGTTTTATTTATTTATTATTATTTTTTATGTGTATGAATGTACTGTCTGCATGTAGGTTGGTGCACCTGTGTTGTTCAATGCCACGGAGGTCAGAAGAGGGCATCGGATTCCCCAGGAACTGGAGTTACAGATGGTTCTTAGCCACCATATGGGTGCTGGGAATTGAACCTGGGTTCTCTGCAAGAGCAGTCGGTGCTCTTAACCACTGAGCCATCTCTCCAGCCCCAGCAGTTTGATTTTGTAAGAACCTTCCTTTCCGTGGAATCATAAACTCAAGAATATTGAGGAGCAGGCGTGTAGTTGAGTGGAGGAGCGCTTGGCTGCCGTCTGCAGGGCCCCACGCTCATCCTTGTGTGTTAAGGAAGGTGAACACCTGTTTCTCATGGATCGTATGGCCGGTGTGAACTGGCCTTTCACTATGTCCCTGTAACACCAGCCAGCGGGCCTGGAGTTTGCTATGTACACCAGGCTGGCCTAGATGTCACAGAGATCCTCTTGCCTTCCAAGTGCTGGGATTAAAGGATTAAAGGTGTACATCACTCTCCCATAGTTGGGTTGCCCTCTGGCCCAGCATGTGAAGTCTTGGTGTGTTCAGTTCCCCACTGACACAGTCCTCTTGGTCAGTGTTGATCAGCTGGAATGCCACCCACTAGTGAGAGAACTCCTCTCGCTCATGTGCTGCTCTGCGCTCAGGCTTTGTTCGGTGTGCCTGAGGCCCTGTGGCTCTGTCTTCTCTCCTTGTCTTCAATCGCTGTGACAAAGCACTCTGATCAATACCAACTTGGGGAGGAAAGGGTTTATTATACTCCTGGGTCACAGTTCATCACTGAGGGAGGGAGTTCAAGGTAGGAACTCAGGGCAGGAACCTGGAGCAGGAGCTGAAGCACAGGCCCTGGAGGAAGGCTGCTTACTGGTTGCTCCCCAGGCCCACGCTCACCCTGCTTTTTTTTTTTTTTTTTTTGAGACAGGGTCTCCCTGTAGCCCCAGCTGCTATGTAGACCAGGCTGGCCTTGAACTCACAGAGATCCACCTGCCTCCCCAGTACTCAGATTAAAGCCACATACCACCATGCCTGGCATCTTCCTATGGATTTGTAAAGTGTGATGTTGGAACTCAGCTGTTTTTCGGATGGCTTCCCAGGTCGCAAAAGTTGAAATTCCATAAATTTCTTTAAGTCTCTGGATTTTTACCACCCCCCCCATATCACAGAAAAGTAGTGTTTAAAGAAAAGGTCTGGGAGCCAGGTGTGTGGCACGTGCCTGTACACTTACTGAGTGTGCTCAAGACTGTGGATTTGATCCTTTGCAGCAGAAAAAAATAATTATATTAAAAAACATTATATTTTAAGTAATCTCTTATTTTCCATATACCAGTGCCACTGCTTTAGATTACTATTTCTCTTTTTTTTTTAATTTTTTTTTTTGTATGTGTGAATGTGCTGTCTGCACACAGGTCTGTGCACTCGTGTTGCGCAATGCTGCGGAGGTCAGAAGAGGGCGTCGGATTCCCCTGGAACTGGAATCAAAGATGGCCCCCAGCCACCATGTGGGTACTGAGGACCGAACCTGGGTCCTCTGCAAGAGAGTTGGTGCTCTCAACCGCTAGGCCATCTCTCCAGCCCTAGATTACTATTTCTGTATCATATTTATACTTTAACTAGTAAGACTGGTTCCTGGTTCCTCATTTTGTGCGTGTGTGTATATGGTTACACGTGTGTGTGGAAGTCCATCAGTGTGGTGGGTGGGTGTCATTCCTCCATTCCTCTCAACTTTTAATTTTTGGGACAGGGTCTCTCGCCGAATGCAGAACTCATGAATTCAGCTCAGCTGGCTGGCCAGTGAGTCTCAGGGATTTGCCTGTCTGCTGCCCTCCTGCCCTGTGCTGGGATTACAGTAGCACATCGCCGTTCCCGTGGTGGAGTGTGTGGGTTCTGGGGATCTGAACGCAGGTCCTCCTGCTGGTGTGGCAGGTGCTTACTGACCAAGAGTCTTCCAGGACCCTCGCTGCTTTTTGTTAACATTTTTTCCATGCATACTTTTTCATTTATTTATTTAATTTATTGAGCTAGGCCTTGCTGGGCTCCCTAAGCTGGCCACGTCCTAGTGGCCCTTCTGCCTCAACTTCCCAGATGCTAAGATTATAGGCTTGGCCTCCATTCCTCAGTTTTCGGTTGATCTGTAGGTGGTTCTCTCTTTCTCTCTCTCTCTCTCTCTCTCTCTCTCTCATTTCTATATCTCTGTCTCTCTGTCTCTCTATCTCTGTCTCTGTCTCTATTTCTCTCATCTCTGTCTGTCTCTGTCTCTCTCTCTCTCTCACTCTCTCTCTCCTGCTTGTTTATGTATGTGTTTACAGTCTTCACTGTAGTGACTGAGCTATCTCCCCAGCCTGGGTTTACAGTTAATTTCTGCATCTCTGATGTTTTGGAATTCACTCGTACTTGGTGGGACTCCCCAAATATTGGTGGCTAACAGTGGTAATTCTGCTCGTTCTTGTTATGCCCCCCAACACCAGGTTTTTTTCTTCTTTTTTCTTTCCCAGGGCCTTTCACATGTTAAGGAACCATTCTGCCACTGAGCTGTAACCCCAGCCCTGTTTTCCATGTTGAGGGGAATGTTCCCAGTGCTGCCCTTAAACATGCTGAGGGTGGAGCTTAGGAATCTCTTCAGCTGTTAGTGTTTATTTTTAAGTTTTTTGTTTTTTTATATGTATATGTATATCTGGGAGGGTGCACGTGCATGTGTGTCTCACATGTGTAGAGCCTGGAGGCTGACATCAGGTGTTCCCTTGATGGCCTTCTGTCTTGTGGACTGAGGTAGGGTCTCTGAACCCACAGCTGGTTGATTCAGCTACTCTAATTAGAGTGCTGCAGGGAGCCCTCTTCTGCACCTAAAGAATGCTGGCAGTGTGAGTAGCCTACCCAGCTTTCTGTGTCCGACACCCTCTTCTGGGTACACTTAACATATATGCAGGCAAAACCCACATTACACACAAAGCAGAATTTATAAGGCCAGGCATGGTTGCACACACCTTTAATCCCAGCACTGGGAGGCAGAGGCAGGCAGATCTCTGTAGATTGAGGCCAGCCTGGTCTACATAGTTGAGTTCCAGGAGAGCTGTGGATATGGAGAAACCTGGTCTCAAAAACAAACAAACAAACAAAAAAAAAACCTTAGGGTCTAGAGAGATATCTCAATGGTAAAGAGCACTGGCAGCTGTTGCAGATGACCTGGGTTCAGTTCCTAGCACCCACAGTAGGTAAAAATTGTAATTCCAGTTCCAGGGGGTCCTGATGCCCTCTTCTGGTCTCCATGGGCATTACATAACACTGGTGCACTTAAATACATGTAGGCCAAACACATGCATAAGAATAGATAAGCCCAGCCCCCCCCCCCCCCGTGATGGTGCACGCCTTTAATCCCAGAACTCAGTAGGCAGAGGCAGGTGGAGCTCTGTGAGTTCAAGGCCAGTCTACATAGCGTGTTCCAGGACAGCTGGGGCTACAAGGAGACCCTGTCTTGACCAAAAAAAAAAAAAAAAAAGTCAGGGCAAGCTTGACCCTGTGTTCAGGAAGGTCAGTGCAGACTTGACCTGTGTTCAGGAAGGTCAGTGCAGACTTGACCTGTGTTCTAGAAGGTCAGTGCAGACTTGACCTGTGTTCTAGAAGGTCAGTGCAGACTTGACCTGTGTTCTAGAAGGTCAGTGCAGACTTGACCTGTGTTCTAGAAGGTCAGTGCAGACTTGATCTGTGTTCTAGAAGGTCAGTGCAGACTTGACCTGTGTTCAGGAAGGTCAGTGCAGACTTGACCTGTGTTCTAAAGGTCAGTGCAGACTTGACCTGTGTTCAGGAAGGTCAGTGCAGACTTGACCTGTGTTCAGGAAGGTCAGTGCAGACTTGACCTGTGTTCAGGAAGGTCAGTGCAGACTTGACCTGTGTTCTAGAAGGTCAGTGCAGACTTGACCTGTGTTCAGGAAGGTCAGTGCAGACTTGACCTGTGTTCAGGAAGGTCAGTGCAGACTTGACCTGTGTTCTACAAGGTCAGTGCAGACTTGACCTGTGTTCTAGAAGGTCAGTGCAGACTTGACCTGTGTTCTAGAAGGTCAGTGCAGACTTGACCTGTGTTCTAGAAGGTCAGTGCAGACTTGACCTGTGTTCTAGAAGGTCAGTGCAGACTTGACCTGTGTTCTAGAAGGTCAGTGCAGACTTGACCTGTGTTCAGGAAGGTCAGTGCAGACTTGACCTGTGTTCTAGAAGGTCAGTGCAGACTTGACCTGTGTTCTAGAAGGTCAGTGCAGACTTGACCCTGTGTTCTAGAAGGTTAATGCAGGCTTGACCTGTGTTCCAGGTCACTGCAGGCTCGGAGCATGGGAAGGCAGGCTTAGTGAGCAAACATTGTCTCTGCACAGCCTGTATTTAATGGAGAAGAAAAGTTTCTGGCTGCTAAGTATCTCTGGCTGCTCTTGGGCTCTAGACACCAGATGGGATTGGCTGCTGCCAGAGTCCTGGTCCTGGCTCTGATCTAGGGCTCCTCACTAAGGGGACCCAGGCACCCGTCAACCTGGGGCCTGGGGAAGGGGGAGTGAAGCAGGAGTTTTTTCTCAGTGTAGCTAGAGTGGTGACAGGTGGTCTTTCCCATTTGTAATCCTGGTCAGCAGGTCCAGGATTCTATAGGGAAAGGACAGACAGAGAGCTCACCTGCATCAGACTAGGAGTCCTAGGGCCCAGATGTATGGGCATGTGTGTTGAAGGTCTGGTCCGGGTGTCCTGCTGGTGCCAGGGACCGTTTCCTATCCCAGAGCAAAATGAGGCTGAGAAGGAAAAACAGCAGGTTAGGACAAAATGAAGTCAAGTTAGGACAGTGGGTGCTTTTGTTGTTGAATGTGTTTGTATTTGTATTAATAGTTGCCTGCATACATGTATATGTGTGCCCTGTGTGCATGCCTAGTGCAAAAGAGAGTATTGAGCTGGACATAGTGGTGCATGCCTTTAATCCCAGCAGAGGCAGGCAGATCTCTGTGTTCAAGGCCAGCCATGGTCTACATAGTGAGTTCAGCTCACCTGGGGCTACAGGGAGACCCTGTCTCAAAAAGATAGAAAAAAAAATCACCTGGAACTGGAATTCTAGACAACCCTGAGCTGTATGTGGGTGCTGGGATCCGAACCCAGGTCCTTTGCAAGAACTGCCAGTGTTTTCAACAGCAGAACTATTTCTCCACCCTAGTGGGCGCTTTTTAACACACCCCCTTTCAAAGCAGTCCCACCAGCATTCCTGCACACCAGGGCTAGGTAAGCAGGGGTGATGTGTGAAAATGGTCTGCTGTAACCAAGGTCATGACCGTGCCCCTCCCCAGCCCTTACACACAGGTCATGGGTATCCGGGAGGGAGCTGCACCTGCCTCTGCCAGTCATCTCATTTTCCTTCCCCGGCACTTGCCCTTCCAGACACTATTCGGAAGATGAAGAATGATTTCCGAAAGATGGAGGACGAGATGGACCGTTTGGCAACCAACATGGCAGTAATCACCAACTTCAGCGCGCGCATCAGTGCCACACTACAGGACCGCCATGAGCGCATCACCAAGCTGGCAGGTGGGCTGTGAACTGAGCGGGTCTGCAGTCACCCACCTTAGCCCTGGGGTTAACAGGGCCTCCTTGTCCCCCAGGGGTACACGCCCTGCTGCGGAAGCTGCAGTTCCTCTTCGAGCTGCCCTCGCGCCTCACCCAGTGCGTGGAGCTGGGCGCCTACGGCCAGGCGGTGCGCTACCAGGGCCGCGCGAGGGCCGTCCTGCAGCAGTACCAGCACCTGCCCTCATTCCGCGCCATCCAGGACGACTGCCAGGTCATCACGGCCCGCCTGGCTCAGCAGCTGCGGCAGCGCTTCAGGTGTGGCCTGGCCCTGCCCTCCAGCTGAGTCTGGAGCGACCCGCGGCCACCCACGCACCCCTCCAGCCACCCGGGGCCTGGGGCTCACTGCATCTCCGTCCCTGTAGGGACGGTGGCTCTGGCGCCCCGGAGCAGGCTGAGTGTGTGGAGCTGCTGCTGGCGCTGGGCGAGCCTGCTGAGGAGCTGTGCCAAGAGTTCCTGGTACACGCGCGCGGGCGGCTGGAGGAAGAGCTGAGCAGCCTGGAAGCGGAGCTGGGGCCCTCGCCTCCGGCGCCGGACGTGCTCGAGTTCACTGACCGCGGCGGCAGCGGCTTCGTGGGCGGCCTGTGCCAGGTGGCAGCGGCCTACCAGGAGCTGTTTGCCGCCCAGGGCCCCGCAGGTGCCGGGAGCCTGGCAGCCTTCGCTCGGGAGCTGGGCGGCCGCTACTTTGCCCTGGTGGAGCGCCGACTGGCGCAGGAGCAGGGCGGCAGCGACAACTCGTTGCTGGTGCGGGCACTGGATCGGTTCCACCGGCGCCTTCGGGCACCTGGGGCACTGCTGGCCGCTGCTGGGCTTGCAGAAGCTGCCACGGAGATCGTGGAGCGGGTGGCCAAAGAGCGCCTGGGCCACCACCTTCAGGGCCTGAAGGCCGCCTTCTTGGGATGCCTGACCGATGTTCGCCAAGCACTGGCAGCCCCTCGCCTGGCTGGGAAGGAGGGCCCCAGCCTGGCAGAGTTGCTGGCCAATGTGGCCAGCTCCATCCTGAGCCACATCAAGGCCTCCCTGGCCTCTGTGCACCTCTTCACCGCCAAGGAGGTGTCCTTCTCCAACAAGCCCTACTTCCGGGTACGTTGGCCCTTGGGCTTTGGTTATTCATTCCGCCGAGTGGCCCTCCAGCCCCTTTCACTAGCCTGACAAGCTGGGGACCAGTCACCCGAGCCCACACAGTCCTGTCCCAGGAACTGTGGATGTGGGTTTACCTTCTCAGGAGATCATCTGCAGCTGGGCTGAGAACAGAAGGGTGCCAGGGTCCCCAGTGCTGCCAGCCCTGCCCCTGCCAACAGCAAAGCAGGATGGAGCTGTTCTTCAGAGAGGGACTAGGCAGAGCGCAGAACACCCCCAGGCACTGGCCTCGTGACATCTTTACCACTGTGGAGAGGACCAGTTGTGTATCTGAGCCTTTCCTCACAGGGCGAGTTCTGCAGCCAGGGAGTCCGAGAGGGGCTCATCGTGGGCTTCATCCACTCCATGTGCCAGACGGCCCAGAGCTTCTGTGACAGCCCTGGGGAGAAGGGGGGTGCCACACCACCCGCCCTGCTCTTACTACTCTCACGCCTCTGCCTGGACTATGAGACAGCCACCATCTCCTACATCCTCACACTCACTGATGAACAGTTTCTGGTGCAGGTAGAGTGGCTCAGAAGGGAAAGGGGATGCTACACTAAGGAGGCTGGGTGTTCTCTTGTGGCCAGAACAGAACTGGCCATCCGCACCCATCTCCACAGCCATCTTGCTCAGGCTTTGCCTCACTCTGGAATGGTAGTGTCCTCTGAGCTACCCCCAATGTGTACAACCATTGTCCTCTGCTTCCCTGGCTCAGGACCAGTCACCAGTTACCCCTGTGAGCACACTCTGTGCAGAGGCCAGAGAGACAGCACGGAGGCTGCTGACCCATTATGTGAAGGTGCAGGGCCTGGTGATATCGCAGATGCTTCGGAAGAGCGTGGAGACTCGGGACTGGCTCAGTACCCTGGAGCCCCGCAACGTGCGTGCTGTCATGAAGCGTGTGGTAGAGGACACGACGGCCATCGATGTACAGGTCCTGACCTGGGCTGAGTGGTGGAGCCTGATGCAGGCTGGGAGTGTTGGGAGAACAACTAAGGACCAAGACAAAAGGGGCCCAGTAATATGTATATCTGTAGCCTGGGTTACACCACCAGAGCCCCATGGGGTCTTGTCCTGCTGTGTCCCACTCTCCTGATTGTGACTCTGATGCTTTTTTTTTTTTTTTGCCTTTTTGAGACAGGGTCTCCTTGTAGCCCCAGCTGTCCTGGAACTCACTCTGTAGACCAGGCTGGCCTTGAACTCACAAAGATCTGCCTGCCTCTGTCTCCCAAGTGCTAGGATTAAAGGCGTGCACCCGGCATGACTCTGATTCTTCAAGTACTTAAGGAATTTTCTGCTGGCAGCCCATGCCCTGGCCTTGCAGTACCTCTTTTCACCACCAGGTGGGGCTCCTGTATGAAGAGGGTGTCCGCAAGGCCCAGAGCAGCGACTCCAGCAAGAGGACCTTCTCTGTGTACAGCAGTTCTCGGCCCCAGGGCCGCTATGCTCCCAGCTACACACCCAGGTCCGGCAGGTGGGAAGCCTCGGGAAACGGATGAAAGAGGGAGGGTGTGCGGATGGGTCCTGATTCTTTCCTCCCCTTCCAGTGCCCCAATGGACACCAACCTCTTGAGCAATATCCAGAAGCTGTTCTCTGAACGTATCGATGTGTTCAGCCCTGTGGAATTCAACAAGGTCAGATGCCCCTCCTGACCTAGACCCCCGGGGGAAGGTTGGCTGCAGCAGCCCCACACCAATCCAGGAAGCCCCAGGATCCTGCCTGAGCTTACCTAGGGGTCCCCCTGACCGCCAGGCTTTAGACAGTCCAGAGCATCACCGTCTCAAAGGCCCCAGCATGGATGCCGACCTCAAAGCCTCTTTGCCCTTCCCTGTCCCCAAAGGAGTCCTGGGTCCTCCTTAGGGATTCTCAGTCCTGTGGCAGCCCAAGCTCAAGGGTCTTTCTCCAATTCTCCCTTGTAGCAGGTGAGGACTCCTGCCCGCCTTGTTTCCGTGGCCCCCATCTCTGACCTGACTACTGCTGGGGTTACCTGCCCCCTCCCCTCCACATCGTGCTGCCAACACTGCTTTGTTCCCTCTTACGTGGGCCCTACCGCTTTCTGCCTTGTCCACCTGTGTCTCCATGGCCCCTGCTCAGAAGTTGAATGACCCTACCTCCCCCAACCCTTGCAGCCACTGAGCTGCATCCTGTGCCCCTGCCCACAGGTGTCGGTGCTGACTGGCATCATCAAGATCAGCCTGAAGACCCTGCTGGAGTGTGTGCGGCTGCGCACCTTCGGGCGCTTTGGGCTGCAGCAGGTGCAGGTGGACTGCCACTTCCTGCAGCTCTACTTATGGCGCTTTGTGGCTGATGAGGAGCTTGTGCACCTGCTGCTAGACGAAGTGGTAGCCTCTGCTGCCCTGCGCTGTCCAGATCCAGTGCCCATGGAACCTAGTGTCGTAGAGGTCATCTGCGAGCGCGGCTAGGCCCCGCCGATGCCTGGCCCGGGGCTGCCCCGGTGCCCCATCCTGCCTGTGCCCTGCTCTCGCCCTGGTGGTCCTTCCCCGCTGGCGGGTGTCAGGACCAGCCTAATAAAAGTGTGTGGCCTCCTGCTCCCTCTTGCTTGCAGGGCCGGGATCTGCCAGGGGCGGGGTTTTGAGGCTGAAGCTCCTGAGCCGCTGCGCGGGGCCCGCCTCCGGCTCTGATTGGCTGCTGCGCTGGGCCCAGAATGGTCAGGGGGCGCGTCCATTTAAAGATCGCTGGACATGCCTAGCCCTCGTCCCAACTCAGTGTCCAGACAAGTGCAGGCATTGCCGGGCCATCTGGGGGTGGTGCGGGCCGTTTCCTTGACCGACTTTTGTGAGCCCCCGCACCCCAGCAGAACGGAGATCATGGCTCATCTTGAGGGCTCCCAGGCCCCGTTGGAATTCGGGGGACCTTTGGGTAAATGGGGGTTGTTGGGGGTGGAAACGGAGTCGGTGCTACTTCGCTGTGTTATTTGAGCTGGAGGCTTAATAGCGGCAGCTGGAGCAGAGTGATCTGGGTCTAGGGCGGGGACAGACCTGTGCGGTGGCCGTGTGGAGTGGGAAATGGGGGTGTGTGAAAAAACAGAGGGTCTTTGAGAAAGGCCGGATGGCCGACGGAGCAGGGGCTGGGCTGAGGGTCTTCGAGAAAGGCCTGGTGGCTGACGGAGCAGGGGCTGGGCTGAGGGTCTTCGAGAAAGGTCTGGTGGCTGACGGAGCAGGGGCTGGGCTGAGAAGCTGAGATCCACCCGTGACAGGGCGCCTGTGGGTGTGGGAGAGCGCTGGGGCGCGGACCCGGCACAGTGGCCCTCTCCCCAGGCACCGCGGCGCTGCTGGTTCTGCTGCCCGCCACCATGTTCCACCTGCTCCTGGTGGCCCGCTCCGGCCCCGCGCGCCTCCTGGGCCCACCACCGTACCTGCCGGGGCTAGAGGAGCTGTGGAGCCCCCGGGCGCTGCTGCTATTGTTTGCCTGGCTCGGCCTGCAGGTGCTCTTCTACCTGCTGCCTGCGCGCAAGGTGTGAGCTCCGCCCTAACGCCCCCCGCCCCCCGCAGGAGGGAGTGGGGAGGGCGGGACTGGGAGAAGGGGCCCCAACCCTTATGAGTCCCCTGTACCCGCAGGTGGCCGAAGGGCTGGAACTGAAGGACAAGAGTTGCCTGCGCTACCCTATTAATGGTGCCTGGGTCGCGTTGGAGGGGATGGGGTTCCCAGTCTAGCGGGAGGTCCATGAATTGACCCTGACACTGAGCTCCCTTGGCTCTTCCATGCCCACGATAGAACTGAGGAATCCCAATGCCTCCACCTTATTTGCTGCGATTCTGCGCACCTGCCAGGGGTTTGGTTTTGTTTGTGGGGTTTTTTTTTTTGGGGGGGGGGGAATGTGCACGCATGGGTGTTCAAACATGTATATCATGCCCAGGATAAACCCTGGGAATCTCAATGCCCTAACTCATTTGATGCTAATCTTTGCACCAATACAATGACCCCCCAGAGCTTTTCCTTCCGTTTCTGTCAGTGTGTTGGGGTGGTAAGTGTGCACCCCAGGGCTCACTCTGTGTTGTACTTCAGGCTTCCAGGCCCTGGTGCTGACAGCCCTGGGGCTGGGGCTGGGGCTGGCATTAGGGCTGCCCCTGGGGGCCCTTCCGGAAATGTTCCTGCCTTTGGCCTTTGCAACCACGCTCACCAGCTTCGTCTTCAGCCTCCTTCTCTATGTGAAGGCCCTGGTAGCTCCTGCCTCAGCCCTGGCACCAGGGGGAAGCTCAGGTGAGAAGGGGCCCAGTGAAGTGGGGTGAGGTGGACCGGGCATCTTCCTGTGCCTTCACCCTCTGTCATCCCCCAGGCAATCCAGTTTATGACTTCTTCCTGGGACGGGAGCTCAACCCTCGAATTGGTTCCTTTGACTTCAAATACTTCTGTGAACTGAGGCCTGGCCTCATCGGCTGGGTATGATGGGCTTAACTGTGATGGCGGTGAGCCAGGGGAAGGGCAGGGTGGATTAGTGTGAGCCAGGGGAAGGGCAGGGTGGATTAGTGTAGCAGTGCCAGAGTGCTGTGGACAGAAACCAGCATTTATTCATTTGACAAGAGCTGCACTGTGAGCCCAGGACATTGCTTTAATATTGAGACCAAAGGGGAAAAAGTCACAGTGGAGAGAAAAAACTGCTCACATTCTGTGGGGGAAATACAGGCCAAAAGTCAGTACTACATACGCAACGATCTGGGGCTGTAGCTCAGGGGTAGCAGGCTTTTGAACTACAGTCACAAATTCGTCACAGGAGCTGGGAGGAAAGGAGCAGCGGGCGCCTGGAGAGCACCTGTGCAGCATGCAGCGGCCAAGTGCAAAATTAGCTCAAAGACGGCGATTGTGGACTGCCTGATGGTCAGGGCAGTGCAGACACTCAACCTGCTTGGTGCTAGGTGCTTGGTGCTGTGTTTGGTGCCTTGACAACGCACCGCCGTGTTGTTTGGTTAAGATCATGAATGCTAGATGGAGTCTCAAAGGAATTCAGGCACAGTCTTTTACTTCCCCGGAAAAGAACTGACACAGAGGCAGGAGCACCAGGGACCCACTGTGGATCTATGTTTGGAGACAAGGTCTCACGAGGTAGGCCAGACTCTCCTCAAGATCAGGACCCCTCTCCACCTCTCTCAGCCACTTGAATGGCTAGGTCGGCCACCAGGCCTGGTCCCACCACGGATCTAGATCTCCATCTGCCCATCAATTTCTGGGGCTATTTCTTCACCTATGAAACAGGATGGATGAAATTCCTCCTAAAATTATTGTGAGGGCACAGTGATACTGACATTAAATCACAACACGTGGGAGGCA
The DNA here is from genome assembly GCA_009823505.1 of Rhizomys pruinosus. Lineage (NCBI taxonomy): Eukaryota > Metazoa > Chordata > Mammalia > Rodentia > Spalacidae > Rhizomys > Rhizomys pruinosus. Next base: position 1,681,970 of record VZQC01011847.1, read on the forward strand.
GAGGCAGGTGGATCTCTGAGGTCAGGGCTAACCTGGTCTACAAAGTGAGTTTCAGGTCAGCTGGGGCTACACAGTGAGACCTTCTGTGGATTAGAAGAGGTAGCCTTCACAACAGCAGCAAGCTCAGTGCTACCACAGCTACCAAACTACTCAGTCCACTCATGCTACTAAAATGAGAGGTCCAGTGCAGTTTGCTCCCAACTAACCAATCTTTCCACACATCACATCAGAGTCCTCAAACGGCACCCCAAGGCAAGTTCCTGATTACCTCCATCTTTTTTGTATTTTTGAGACAGGGTCTCCCCGTAGTCCCAGCTGGCCTAGAGCTCACTCTGTAGACCAGGCTGGGCTTGAACTTAAAAAGATCCGCCTGCCTCTGCCTCCCAAGTGCTAGGATTAAGGCGTGCTTCCCCATCTTTTTCATAGCAGTGGGAAAGTGGACTTTAGGGAGTGTACAGACCCTGTTCAAGTGGCAAAGCTCAGACTCAAAAGCAAGTTTAAACTTATGCCAGAGTTGCAGTCCATGACCCTGAGTACTGGACCCAGACCCATTTAGCAGGTAAATGACAGCTAAGGGGCTGACTCTGCCCCCTCTACTGTGACCATGGCCCCGTCCCCCACTCCTCCAGGTCCTCATCAACCTGGCCCTGCTGCTTCGGGAAGCAGAACTGCAGGGGACTCCCTCACTGGCCATGTTGCTGGTCAATGGCTTCCAGCTGCTGTATGCTGCAGACGCTCTCTGGTATGAGGTGAGGCTAGACTGGGCTGGGGAGGAAAAGGAGTGGAGCCCAAGGAAGGTGGCTGCACTAAGCTGGTGTGTCCGGGTCCTGTCCCCACAGGAGGCTGTCCTCACCACCATGGACATCACACATGATGGGTTTGGCTTCATGCTGGCCTTCGGGGATCTGGCCTGGGTACCTTTCACCTACAGCCTGCAGGCCCAGTTCCTGCTGTACCACCCACAGTCTCTGGGGTTGCCCATGGCCTTGCTTATCTGCCTCATCCAAGGTCAGCAGGAGGGACCACCTCCCCACTCTAGGGCTGGGGGCTGCGGACGGGTGGGCAGTGGGGTCGGGCTGGATCAAGCTGACCTTCACCTCACCCCTGCTCATCTCTCCCCCAGTTGCTGGGGGCTGAGGACGGGTGGGCGGTGGGGTCGGGCTGGATCAAGCTGACCTTCACCCCACCACCTGCTCATTTCTCCCCCAGCTGTTGGTTACTACATCTTCCGTGGGGCTAACCTGCAGAAAAGCACTTTCCGAAAGAACCCTTCCGACCCCAGCGTAGCTGGTAAGCTGGGTCTCTCAAAGGCCATGGGTGAGATGGGCTGCAGGGCTTTCTGGGGTCCCCCACCTTACTAGCTATCTTTCTCCAGGTCTCGAGACCATCCCTACCGCTACAGGACAGCAGCTGCTAGTGTCTGGGTGGTGGGGTATGGTTCGTCACCCCAATTACCTTGGAGATCTCATCATGGCTCTGGCCTGGTCCTTGCCTTGTGGTGAGTGGCCTGAGTGGGTTTGGGAAAGGAAGGCATGGTGACCACAGGGGGCCCAGCCTGGGTGTACCCAATGGAGGAGAGACTCAGTGGACACGGACTTGGTGTGCGGCAGGGGGAACCCAGTACTGGGGACCTCACCATGGACACTGGGCCTTCTGAACCCTCCGGGGGAGGGGGGCTGTCTGTTCACACAGCCCCTCCCTGCAGGAGTCTCTCACCTGCTCCCCTACTTCTACGTCCTGTACTTCACCGCGCTGCTGGTGCACCGGGAGGCCAGAGATGAGCAGAAGTGCCTGCGCAAGTATGGCCGGGCTTGGCAGGAGTACTGCAAGCGAGTGCCTTACCGAATCATCCCCTATGTCTACTGAGGCAGCTCTGCCTACCAGCACAAGACTGGGCACATGTGGGCTTGGGGGGCCTGCACCCAACCTCACCAACAGCTCCACCAGGCAGGGATGAGCAGCCTCAAAGAGGTTTGAAGCAAGAAGTTTTAAGGCAGTGCCCCCAAGAAGACGACTTTCCCTATTGGATAAATACCTGGAACACTTCCCGTCTCTCCCACTCTGGGACAGTGTGTTTATGACTGTGGAGAGGGGTGTCCAGCTGACAAGGCAGATGTTAAAAAGAGGTTTGTGGGTCGGAGAGTCTGAACTAGGGAGAACAAATGCTGTTTTCAGAAAGGGTACTGCCAGGCTGGGAATGCAGCTCAACTGGTGGAGTGCTTGTCTAGCATGCACGAAGCTCTTGGGTCAGCACTTACATAAACCCTCGAGGTGGCTCACACCTGTAAATCCAATACTGGAGGGGTGGACCCAGGATGAGAAGTTCAAGGTCACCCTCAGCTAGCTTTGTAGAGAATTCAAGGCCAACCTAGGATAAGACCCTGTCTTCTTTTTTTTTTTTTTGTCTTTTTGAGACAGGGTCTCTCTGTAACCCCAGCTGTCCTGGAACTCACTCTGTAGACCAGGCTTGGCCTTGAACTCAAAGATCTCCCTGCCTCTGCCTCCCAAGTGCTAGGATTAAAGGCGTGCGCCACCACACCCGGCAAGTCCCTGTCTTTAAAAAACCAGAACGGTACTGCCAACAGTTTGTGCAGCCAGTCACTGCTTTATTAATGACATGGGTACCCATCTCAGCCAGGAAGCTCCTCAATCAGAGTCCTTGGAGGAGGTGGCACTGGGCCTCCCCAAAGCCGCTCCAGGTCCCCAGTCATAGCTGCCACCTCTTCAGCCGTCACAGCATGGGCTCGGTGGGCCATGACACACTCTAGAGCCAGGGGTGTTAGTGCAGCCTCGTTCTCATTGGTCCAGGCCAGCAGAAACTGACACTTCTTGCGGGCCCGGTAAAGGCGAACTCGCTCTTCCCCAGGCACAGTCTGTTTCCGGGCTTGGCCCAGGGTTTGTGCCAGATGTCCCAGTGCAGCCAGTGTGTAGCCTTTCTGGTTGACAGGACCCTCTCCCATCAGGATACGGGCAACCTCTTGCATAGCACCCCGTGTACCCAGGGGCCCAGGCGGGTGCTCGCCCGCTTCTAGCACATGGGCCGCGGCCTGCAGGGCTTCTTCCGTAGAGTCGAAGACTTGCTGGGAGCCCAGGGCTCCAGAAACATCGAGCAGTGTGGCACAGAAGTCAGCGAGCAGGGCGTCGTCGTCCCCGCCGTGATACAGGGCAAGCGTGTGGGCGTAGGCGAACAGCACGTTGGGCAGCTGGAAGCGCACGAGCGGCGAGGGGCAGTGGCTCAGGCTGGCCAGTGCCGGGATGCGGGCGGGCACCGCGGGCACTGCGGGCAGGCCGGCTACTGGCTCCACGGCCACCGCATCGTTCACCGACTCTGGCGAGGTCTTCGCAGGCGCAGGCTGCAGCTCCGCAGGATCGGTGCCCGAGGCCTCAACCAGCTCCTCCAACAGACGCGGGCGGGCCCCGCGGCGCCACCACCACGGCTGCCACGGGGGCAGAAGCCGCCCGGCCTCGCCGCGGCTCAGCAGCCGCTCGAAGGCCGCCTTCTCGGCCGGTGCCAGCCGTTCCCAGAGCCCGGAAAAGCAGCCGGGTCCCCGGCCAGGGCTGGGGCCTAGGTCTTCTTGGGGTTCATCCTCGATCTCGCGTTGTTGACGCAGCCGGCGTAACGTGCCTGCCAGACGGCTGGGCGACGCGCTGCGACCGCGGAGTTCTCGCAGCACCTGGTCGCGGTAGAAGTCCTCGGCGCAGGAGCCGTGCGTCCGGTAGCAGCGCAGGGAGCAGTAGGGCGCGTTGCAGCGCGGGCAGGTGTAGCACGCCGGCCGCGCCTCCCCGGCGGGGCAGAAGCTACAAGGCCCCGCCGGCTCCATGGTAACTGGCGCGGTGCCGGGCACCCGCACACCTACACACAACTTCTGCCACTTCCGGCGCTTCTTCGGTTACTTCCGCCTCCTTCGGCGATGCTCCCGAGGCTCCTCGGCAACTTCCGTGGACACTGGTCGCCCAAGCAGCCCTCTGCGCAGGCGCAGAAGCCGGAGGCTGGAACGAGCCCCGCCCAACGGGTGGGTGCTCAAGGCGAGATCTCTGCTCCCAGCAGGTCCCCTAGTGGCTGCACCAAACTGCAAAATAAACTATCTTCTGACCTCCGCGGCATTGCACGACACGGGTGCACAGACCACGCAAAACAGTACATTCATGCACATAAATAAATAAAATAAAATAAAAAAGTAAAATAGGGGCTGGAGAGATGACCTAGCGGTTAAGAGGGCCGACCGCTCTTGCAGAGGACCCGGGTTGATCTCCAGCACCCACATGGCGGCTGAGAACTGTCTTTAACTCCAGTTCCAGGGGAATCCGACACCCTCTTCTGACCTCCGCGGCATTGCACGACACGGGCAAACCTACATGTAGACAGTACATTCATACACATATAAAAATTTTTTACAAAGCTGAAAAAAAAAAAAAAGGAAAATAAGCGCCAGGCGTGGTGGTGCACGCCCTTAATCCCAGCACTCGGGGGGGCAGAGGCAGGTGGATCTCTCAAGTCCAGTCTGGTCTACATAGTGAATTGCAGGACAGCTGGGGCTACAGGGAGGCACTGTCTAAAAAACACAAATAAATAAATAAATAAATAAATAAATAAATAAATAAATAAATAAATGCAGGAATGGGCATTCCTTTCTCTTTAAAGTCTGATGGTGGCCACCGCACATAGGAGAATTCAACCCACATACAATAGTTCATTAGGAAATCGATTATTTTTAAAAAATTTTTATTACTTTTTATTTATTTCTGTATGTGTACGAATGTACTGTCTGCATGCAAGTTTGTGCACCCGTGTCGTGCAATGCCGCGGAGGTCAGAAGAGGGTGTCGGATTCCCTTGGAACTGGAGTTCTCCTGGAATTGGAGTTTCAGACAGTTCTCGGCCGCCATGTGGGTGCTGGGGATCGAACCCAGGTCCTCTGCAAGAGCGGTCGGCACTCTTAACCGCTAGGCCATTTCTCCAGCCCCAGAAATTGATTATTTAACAACTGACATGGTTGCTCTTCTGCAATCTCAGCCCTGTAGCTTAGCAAGTTTACCCCGGAGCCATTTCATGAGCCGGGACCCACTGGAAGCAGCTAGGAAAACTGCCAACATCCATAAGCAATCCCTAAACCAAAAGGCAAAAGCAAAGATAACATCTGACATCTGGATGGCCCAGAACAGCGGCTTTCACTGACATGGTCTTCTGGGAATTTGAGAAAGAAAAAGACCAAAATCAAATTTTTTATTTTTATTTATTTAGGTCTTTTTTTCTTAAATTTTATTTATTTTTGTATGAATATACTGTCTGCATGTAGGTTTGTGCACCCGTGTCATGCATGCAATGCCGAGGAGTTCAGAAGAGGGCCTCGGATTCCCCTGGAACTGGAGTTCTTCTGGAATTGGAGTTACAGATGGTTCTTAGCCGCCATGTGGGTGCTGGGGATTGAACCCGGGTCCTCTGCAAGAGCAGTCGGTGCTCTTAACCACTAGGCTATCTCTCTAGCCCCTTATTTAGGTCTTTTGAGATAAGGTCTTCCTGTAGCTCTAGCTGGCCTGGAACTCACTATGTAGAACAGGCTGGCCTTGAACTCACAGAGATCCATCTGCTGGGAATAAAGGTATGTGCTACCACGCCTAGCCCAAAATTTTTTAATTTATTTTTGGGTCTTTAATTTTATTTATTTGTATGAATGTACTGTCTGCATGTAGGTTTGTGCACCCGTGTCGTGCAATGCCACGGAGGTCAGAAGAGGGCGTCGGATACCCCTGGAACTGGAGTTCTCCTGGAATCAGTTACAGACAGTTCTCATCTGCCATGTGGGTGCTGGGAATCGAACCCCAGTCCTCTGCAAGAGCAGATGGTGTTCTTAACCACTAGGCCATCTCTCCAGCCCCTATTTTTTGGTCTTTTTGAGACAGGGTCTCTCTGTAGTCCCAGCTGTCTTGGAACTCACTGTGGAGACCAGGCTGGCCTTGAACTCACAGAGATCCACCTGCCTCTGCCTCCCAAGTGCTGGTATTAAAGGCATACATCACCATGCCTGCCCCCAAAGTCTTATTTTTAAAAATTAAAACAAAATTTTATGTGTATGGGTTGTGCCTGTAATTGAGTGCACCATGTTCATGCAGTGCTTGCATGCGGACACTAGAGAAAGGACACTTATTGGCCCCTGGAACTGGAGTTAAGGACAATTGACAGATGCTCTCTCCAAAATCTGCTAACCCTTCTCTCCAGGCCCCCTTTGTTTTTTTTTTTTGTCTTTTTGAGACAGGGTCTCCCTTTTAGTCCCAGCTGGCCTGGAGCTCACTATGTAGACCAGGCTGGCCTTGAACTCACAGAGATCCGTCTGCCTCTGTCTCCCCAGTACCAGGATTAAAGGTGTGTGCCATCACGCCCGGCACCAGGCCCCTTTTTAAAAAATATTTTATGTGTTAATTATTATATTATTATATATAATAATATATATATATAATATATAATATATATATATAATATATACATATATATAATATATAATATTAAAAAATATTTATGCTGGAGAGATAGCCTAGCAGTTAAGAGCACCGACTGCTCTTGCAGAAGACCTGGGTTCGATCCCCAGCACCTACATGGCGGCCGAGAACCGTCTGAAACTCCAATTCCAGAACTCCAGTTCCAGGGGAATCCGACACCCTCTTCTGACCTCCGCGGCATTGCACGACACGGGTGCAGAAACTTGCATGCAGACAGTACATTCATACACATACATAAATAAAATTTAAAAAATTATATAAAAAATTTTTATGTGTGTATTGCCTGCATGTAGATAGGTGCACCCATCAGAAGAGGGTATTGGATCCCCTGGAACTGGATTTGGAGGGTTGTTAGCCACCATGTGCGTGCTGGGAATCGAACCAGGGTTCTCTGCAAGAGTGCTCAATGCTCTTAACTGCTGAACCATCTCTCCAGCCTCAACCCCTCCCCTGCTTTTAAAGAACAGGTTCTCATGTGGCCCAAACTGGACTGTAATTCACTTTGTAGCTGAAGCTGGCCTGAACTCCTGGTCTTTCTGCCTTCACCTCCCAAATGCTGGGATCACAGTCTCATTTAAAGTACTTTCTTGGGTGTAGTGGGCCCAGCCTTTAATCCCAGGACTCCTGAGACAAAGGCAAGGGGATCTCTGTTTGAAGCCAGCCTGTTCTACCAAGTGAGTTCCAGGCCATTCGGTCTTAAAAAAAAACAAAAAAAAGAGGTGCAGCAGAAACGAGTGGGTGTGGGAGAGGATGAGCTTCCTGTGCTGGAGGGACCAGTCCCACAGGGAACACAGACAAATGGTGGGACAGCTAGGGGGACTGCACACACCCATAATCCCCAGGAAGATCAGGAGTCCAGAATCATCCTCAGCTGTTTAGCAAGTTTAAGGATAGCTTGGGCAACCTGAGATATGGCCCTGTCTCAAAATAACACTTGGCCCTTAACCTAGCTCTGGGAGTGTTGGGAGCACACTGCCTGTCACCTAAAGCAAAGTGTCCATACCTGATCTACTTCATTTCCTCCAGACTTGCCCTTTCTTTCATTTCACTCTCCCCATCATTCATAAATATCAAGCAGACTCCATATCGAAGGCCAAGAACACAAAGGGCCACAGGAGTCCCTATCCTAAGCGCGTTCTTTTGGTGGGGTAGGGATATGAGCCACAATGTTATAAAGACCATGAACTCTCGGCCACATCGCCTGGGATGAAGCCCTGGTTCTGTGGCCCCTCACCTCATATCCAATTTTGTGTCCTGGCAATGCTGCTTCCAAAATACCCTGCACTCATCCCAATGGGGACCACTTATCTTCCCGTTTGTGGGTGCATTTGAAGGCCTCCCTTGCAACCCCTGCTACTTGTGGTCTAAGCTACCAACCCCACCACATGGATAATATAATTGATTTCCTAACTTATTTGCCAGCCCACCAGAAAAATCAAGCAGAGAATTGAGATCATAGGGTAGTGGGTGAAGTGTGGCAGTTGGTTAAGCTCAGAGCTCAGGCTTGGATGGATCCTGCACTTAAATCACAAACTGGGCATGGTGGAGAATGCTTGTAATCCTCGCCCTCAGACAGCAGGCCAGTCTAGAGACCCTATTTCAAAAACCCAATAAAGCTGGATGTGAAGGCACACTTGGGAGATAGAGGCAGGTGGATCTCAGTGAGTTCAAGGCCAGCCTGGTTTATAGAGATCCAGGCAGCTACAGGGAGACTCTATGTAAAAAATAATAATTGGGGCTGGAGAGATGGCCTAGCGGTTAAGAGCGCTGACTGCTCTTGCAGAGGACCTGGGTTCGATCCCCAGCATCCACATGGCGGCCGAGAACCGTCTGAAACTCCAATTCCAGGAGAACTCCAGTTCCAAGGGAATCCGACACCCTCTTCTGACCGCGGCATTGCATGACACGGGTGCACAGACATGCATGCAGACAGTACATTCATACACATAAAAATAAATGAATAAATTAAAAAAATAAAAATCATATCCCATCTTGGTTGATGTGTTCTTGGTTAAATCCTTTCTTTCAAGACCAAAGCTTGCATTGATCTGAGAGTAGGCACACTAATCCCAGGACTAGGGAGGCTGTGGCAAGAGAATCATTAATTGCCTGGGCTACACAGTGAACACATCTGTTCTAGTTTGCTTTCAGTTGCTGTGACAAACCACTGACCAATACCAACTTGGGGAGGAAATGGTATCATCTTACATCTCTGGGGGGAGCCCAAGGTCAAGAACCCTGACCCAGGACCTAAGTACAGGCCATGGAGGAATGCTGCTATTGGCTTGCTCCCCTGGCCCATGGCCCATGCTCAGCCTTTTTTTTTTTTTTTTTTTTTTTTTTTTTTTACTTTTTGAGACAGGGTCTCCCTGTAGCCCCTGCCCTCCTGGAACTATGTAGACCAGACTGGCCTGGAACTCAGAGATCTGCCTGCTGGGATTAAAGGCTCAGCCTGCTTTCTTTCTTTTTGAGACAGGGTCTCCCTTTAGTCCCAGCTGACCTAGAGAGATCTGCCTACCTCTGCCTCCCTAGTGCTGGGCTTTATTCCTGTGCCTGTGCCACCAGGCCAAGCTCAGCCTGTTTTCTAAAATACAGGACCTCCTGCCTATGGGTAGTACCACCCACATCACTCAACATGAAGAAAATACCCCAGACATGGTCACAGGCCAGTCCAATGGAGGTAATTACTCCATTGAGGTTCCCAACACTAAAGCCATCCAGCACACCATCTCAAACCAGATCCAAGACCAAAACAAATGTTGACATTTAATTACTATGGGCAACTACTGGTACATTAAGAGGTTCTTGGGTCAGGAAAGCTCTGCCTTAATGGATTGTCTGGGGACCCGGCCTGTTACAAAGCCATGAGCCAAAACAAATCACCCAGGGGAGTATTCCATTGTAAGAAAACACCAATGTAAACTCCGCTGAGGAAGCACTCCCCCATCACTTTTTGCCTTCTCTTGGCTGGAACTTTGAACTTTCCCCAGACAGCGTTTCAACAGGTAGCCCTGGCTGGCCTGAACTCCTCAGCTCTACTTCCTGAGCCCAGGATTAGAGGCACATACCACCATGCCTGGCCCCAGCTCAGTTTTTGTTTTTTTGGTCCTTTTGAGACAGGGTCTCTCTGTAGCCCCAGCTGTCCCGGAATTTAGATTCACTATGTAGACCAGGCCAGCCTTGAACTCCCAGAGATCCGCCTGCCTCCCAAATGCTGGGATTAAAGGCATGCCTACTATGCCCAGAATTTTTTCTGAGACAGTCTCCAAAGTGGCCCCAAGTTTGCAGATTAACTTGCCTCTGTGGGGATGCTGGGATTAAAGGCACACTTTGAACAAATACTTCTTTACTTTCTCCCACAAATGACCTGAACTTGGGAAATGAGTTTCTAAAAGTATTTTATTATTTTTGTGTGAGTGCAATGCCTGGATGTATGTAAGGGCACCCATGTCATGTGCAATGCCTGAAGAGGTCAGAATAGAGCTAGAAATGCTGATCACTGTTGATTTCAACACCGCCCAGGCTGCAAACGACACTCTCCTCTCAAAATAACCAAAGAGGCAAAATATGAAATACTTGGGCCAGAGATAGTTCAGAAAACAGAAGGTCACTGCCAAGTAGGCATGACAACTTGAGTTTGATCTCCGGAACCATGGTCAAAGGAATGAACTCTTCTCTAAGTTGTCCTCTGACCTCCACATTCAAACAAGGGTAGAAGTATGTCTACTCACAAGAGGAAACATCTTAAAACTTAAATATTGATAGGAATCCCAAACAATTTTCTTTGCACATTTAGAACGGATAAGGTGCTGGTCTCAGAGCATTTATAGTTTAATCCTCACCTCCTGAGTGCAGCGGTTAAGTGAAGTCAGTGCATGTGGAATACCTAACTCAGTGCCTCCAAGCCAAGGGCTTTACCTCATGGTTATACTGTGTTCCAAGTAGGTAAAAAAAACACCCGATGAAGGAACGTGTTAGGTTTGGGTGTGTTGAAAGCTGTTGGTATGAGAAAAAAACCAAGAATCAATCCGCTACCCAGTCACAGCTGTGATTAGGTTACAGAGGCCAGCCCAGGTCACGATGCCAATGTAATCACGCCCTACCAATTTCCAAACTGAGGGAGACACCATGGCCCATTTGCTCTAAACTGTACTAAGGGCTGAGTTTGTTTATGATGGGGCATTTCCCCAACACCGTTAAGAGCTGGCCTGTGTACACCAGGTGTGGGGGTGCAGGACTTTAATCCTAGCACTTGGGAGGCAGAAAGGTAGGTAAATCTCTAAGACTGAAGCTCCAGGAAGACCCTGTGTCAAAAAGACCAGAAAAAGAGCTGGCCATGTTTTCTGGTTCCCAACCCTTAGAAATGAAGAGGACACGATGGGCTGCCTGGGCAAAGTGGCTTTATTAGAAAGCCAGGGTCGCATAGGCCTTAGGAGTTAGCATTGGGGCCTTTCTTCTTGCCGAAAGTGGGCACTACATTGACAAAGCGCCGGTTGTACTGCATCCGCCTCTTGGCTCGCCCTGTCTTCTTCTTCTTCTTCTCCTGTTTGGCCACCTAGGAAAGGGAGAGGTGGTAAGTCCCTAGTTGACCTCTCACATGCCTAGCACTCTTTCCTTGGGCCTCTCCAGGAAGAGAAAAGGTAGACAGGAGACTTCTCCATGATAGGACAAAACAAAGTTCAAACACTACCATCAATTCTCTCCCTCACCTTGGGAGTTTGACCTCTCACTTTTCCAGCACGAGCCAGGGAACCATGGACTTTACCTGTGGGGTGGGGGGAGAACAGCAGTAGGTAAGAGGCAAGAAGGCATTGAACCCTGCCTCCCTCAACTCAAATTTTTAATGACAAGTTGGGTGGGCCCAGCAAGCATGAATCAGACAGGGTCAGAGTACCTAATCCAGGGTGACTGGCAACTTTTGATCTCCCTGCCCCCACCTTCTAAGCACTGGGATTACAGGCAAGTACCACCAGGCCTAGTTTCTGCAACTGATTTATTCAGGGCTGGGGATTGAACCCAGGGCTTAGTGATGTGCTAGTCAAGCACTCTACACAGTGACCTACCCACATCATTAGCCAATATAAAAGATAAACTTTCTCTCTATTTTTTTGAAACAGGGTCTCCCTGCCAACCCGGCTGTCCTGCAACTCGCTCTGTAGACCAGGCTGGCCTTGAACTCACAGAGATCTGCCTGCCTCTGCCTCCCAAGTGCTAGGATTAAAGGCGTGCGCCACCAAGCCCGGCAAACTTTCTCATTTTCTGAGAGAGAAACTGACTTCCAATTGGCCCAGAACTTGCTATGAAGACCAGGCTGGCCAGGATCCCTCAGAGACCCTCTGCCTCCAGAGTGATAGGACTAAAGACAGATTCACCATGGACTAGAGACACAACAAAGCATTAAGTGTCCTTCCAGAGAAAGGACCAGCTTGGCACAACTACACACCACCCATTAGTGTAAAGGCGGCTGAAAGACCACTTACCTCCCAGCATGCGGCCAGCTACTTCCAAAGTGGTCAGGGCCTCCACTCCACACTGTCCCAGGGTGGCCTCATCCTCCAGCGGCGAGCCCGCCAGAAGCACGACTTGGTCTTCCGGGGCGATGCCTTCCAGCGAGGCCACATGAGCCTAACAAGTATAAACATTTCTAAGTAGGCAAGCTTCCCCCGGGGCTGAGGTCGGGAGGAAGGCGGAACACCCGGGCAAACTACACGCCTACCTTGATCTGGGCGATCGTCTCCTGGCCGGTCACCTCGAGGGTGTGTAGCTCCTGCGCGCGGACGAAGAGCTGCATGTTGGGGACTGAAGAAAGAAAAGCAAGTAAGAGACCGGAGGCGGCGGCACCAGAGACGGGGTCGGGAGGGTGGTGACCGCGCCGTCCCACGTGCGGAAGGCCCGGCCCGAATGGGAACTAAGGCCACCGAGCAGCCCTGCCCCGCGCCCTCTCCACGGCTTCCGAGCCCGCACTCAGCCCGGGACCCAGCGCTCCGAGCCCAGCCGCCGCCCGAGCCTCACCTGAACCGCGGACGCCCGCTACCGCTGCCGACACAGCGAAGATGGAGTCGAGAAAGAGGAAGAAGCGGGAGCGCGCACGTCCGCACCGCCTCCGCGCGACGTCACTGCGGCGCGACCGCGCGGGTCTTGAGATCGGTACCTCACACTGCCGTCGTGGCCCCGCCCCTTCAGGCCTCGCGCAGGCGCCCTTTGGATGTGGGCGGTGCGCGGAGGAGGGGCGGGACCGAATTGGTTCCGCGCACCGGAAGCCGCGGAGTCGGGCTGGTGGCGTGGACGGATGGCAATCCAAGATGGCGGCTGCAGTGCTGCAGTTTTCCCTGCGGGAGTGGAGAAGCGGCGTCCGGTGGAGCTTGCTGCGGCGGCTGGTAAGAGCACTGAGCTGGGAGCCGAGGGCATGGCAGAGTGTGAGGTTCGCTGTTAGCCGTCAGTACTTTGGGCTTCGCGTCCGCGCATGAGCCTTTCGTTCGCCAGTCTCCTCCGGGACACTTGTCTCGAGGGTAGGTGAAGGTGCAGAGGGCAGGTGACAGCCTGCATGGGTTGGGGAGTGTGGGGTTTGGACTGCTTGGCCGCAGCTGTGGTTCAGTTAGGAGCAACAGGAGCTGCGAGTCATGCTCGCTGCCTGATGCGTTTAAGTACTTAACCTGGCACATACATCCAAGGAAAACCTGGATATTGTCTTGGCAGTCTTGTGATTGGCTTTCCGGGAATCTACACATGCTTATCGCTTGAGCTGCTTTTTCAGCCCCACCTGGGGTCCTGCATAGTGGAGATCCAACGTCTTTCTCATCTCCAGTCTTATTTACGCCTGGTGTTTCTCTGCTGTCTACGGTTCTTCTGTGTTGGTGAACTAATGGAAAGATGATTTGTTTTGCCGCAGAGCCAGACCCAGGGGCCTCCCGATTACCCCAGCTTTGTGGAGTCTGAGGATGAATACCGGTTTGTGGAGCGCCTGTTACCCCCTACCAAAATCCCAGAGCCACCAAAGCATGAGTGTTATCCTACTCCTAGTGGCTGGCAGCCTCCCAGAGGTGAGCTGAGTAATGGGGTTAATTGAAGGCTAGAGGGGAGCATCCTGCTCCCCAGCCACCAGCCAGCCCCAGCTGAGGCTTCGAACCCCCCAGGGGCTTCAGGATTTGTGCTGAGGATTCTGGGAGCTAGTACACGCTCCCTTCAAGGAAAGGCTCGAGTGGGGCCCTGTACCCACTTTTCCCCACTGCTGGAGTTTTCCCAGAGTGTAGACACAGTACCACAATTTGGGAATATAGCTTGTCAGGGGGCTCTGGGTTTGAATTTAGCCCTGCTCTTTGCCAGTTGTTGTGATGCTCAGCTAATCACTTAGCTTCATCCAACCTTAAATTTAGCAAAATGGATGTCATCCACTCAGCGCGAGTGCAACATATAGTCAGTGCTTATAGACGCCCATCCCTACCACAAATCCCAGGTTAACATGGAGACTACAGAGAGGTCCTCCCTCAAAAACACCAAATCAAGTCAAAACCTCAGAGTCATCTCTCCAGCTCTTCATCAATTTCGGGGGGGGGGGTCTTTTTGAAGGTGATGCCGTGACCTGAAGTCTGGGTAGGATTCAGGGTTGTTCTCCATTGCACCATGAATTTGAGTACAGTCTGAGCTACATGAGGCCCATGACCTTTTTAGACTGTAAGAGGAAGGACCTGGGTGGGGTGGGGTGGGATAAGGCCTAAGATGACTTGACTTACTACTGTCCCCATCACAGATCCCCCTCCCAACTTGCCCTACTTTGTTCGGCGCTCCCGGATGCACAACGTCCCTGTCTACACAGACATCACACATGGCAACCGCCACATGACTGTGATCCGGAAGGTGGAAGGGGACATCTGGGTAAGTGGGTTGGGGTCTGTTCCTGATTCTCCCAGAACTGGGAGTCCTCTAGAAAGAACTGTTGACCAGGGTTTATTTTATCCTTCCCTAGGCCCTGCAGAAGGATGTGGAAGAGTTTCTGACCCCACTGCTGGGAAAGACCCCTATCACCCAGGTTAATGAGGTGACTGGTACTCTTCGAATCAAGGGCTATTTTGATGAGCAGCTTAAAACCTGGCTCCTTGAGAAGGGCTTCTGAGCAGACTGCAGTGGTGCCTTCCAGATTGGCTGGCATCCAGGAAAGTAGATATTCGAGCCCCTGCAATAGGACTTGAGCCACCTAAAGGAGTTGATGTCAGGCCTTGTTTGTATAACTGAAGCAGACACCTGTGCATTCAGCATGGAAGACCACTGGAAACAGCCAAGCTAGTGGGGGAGCATCAGCTGCGGTCCCTCCCTACATAGGTCAGCTACTGAAAGCAACAGCCTGATCCTGTTCTGGGTGGGGGTCACAGGATAGCTATCATGGGCATCCATCCTCGGTCCTCTGCAGCTCACTAGAGGGAACCTTCCTGGGTCCTTGCTGGAGGTGGGTGTCTTGGGTTCTGAGTGCTGTGCTAGGTATTGAGGGCACCAGCCTGCTGACTTGGAATCAAGGCTGCCTGGGGTTTGCAGGCGTCAACATGCAGTCCCATCCCCTTCACACTTGCCCCACCATCAGACTGGCTAAGTAGTGTCCAGACCCCCGACTACCTGGCCTTGTACTGGGCTTTTCCATGTCAGATTGACTTTGTGTTCCTAGTTTAATAAACTCAGCCTTGTTCTAGGAGATCCCAGTTGTCCTTTAGTCTACAGGCTGGACAAGGAAAAGGAGCCCAGCGCAGATCCTAGGCTCTAAGCTCCACCAATTGTTAATGCAAGCTTTTATTTGGCCGTATATACAGTTTAAGCTATTAAAATTTGTACAGTATTTACAAATTAAATAATCATCTGAAACTGTCTCCAGCAACGCTTGTAACACAAAACCAAGAGGAAGAAAGACAAGTGACTAGGCCTCCACTCCCCTGGTCCCTGCCTGGCCCAGAAAGACCAGGAGCCTGGCCCTATACCTGCTCCTTCCCGGGTTAAGCATTCATATTCAAAAGACAATATTTAAGCCAAAAGCCACTAGGTACAGAAGTAGTTCCAATCCTGAAGTCAAGCCCCGAGGCTAGAGTGGCCTGCCTTGGATTCTGGATCCACTGGTTAAGGAGCAGCACACTGGCCTGCAGCTGGGCCTGCCAGGCAGTGGCTGCTGGGTCAGTCACAGCAGAGGAGCTGCAGGGGAAGGGACCTGGGGAGGGGTGGGGCAGGGTCCCTCAGTGCTGCCCACCTGCCCCCCCACCCCCAGGCACTCCTTTCCCTGAGTTGTGTAGTTGCCAGTAAGACATGGAAATGCCACAGGGATTAGGGGGCACAGCCACCATCACAAAGGGGCTTCTGGGGAGGTGAGGGTAAGACAAGGAAATTGGTACCAGTCTTGGCAGGAGGGCTGGGGCAAGGTCCTAGTTTGTCTCCAGACCCTCTAGGGTCCACACTCAGGAACGGAAGCTAATACTGTTCGGCACTGCAGCGTGGCCCGGTGCTCACTCACAAGTAGGCTCTGAGGGGCCGTCCCTTTCCCCAGAAGCCATGGGGAGGGGCTTCTTAGAGACTCAACCTCTACTTTCAAGGCCCCAGCACAACAGGGCAGAAAGAGGTGGAAGAAGGCTAGAACTGACCAACATCCCATGGCTTCCGGGGCTCTGAGGATGCGGCTGCTTGCGCTCAGCCTCCCGTGCTGCCACTTCTTTCTCAGTTGGGGTTTCGACTCCCTGCTGCAGATGGAGGGAGCTGGCACTTGGTGGCAGGGCATGTTCCAGTGAGGGCTGCTCAAGAGAGCTGGGCCAGGGCCAGGTCTGGGCAGTGTCAGTGGGCGACTGGGGACTCCAGCTTCTGCAGGCGGCGCCGGCGGAGCTCTGCAGCGTCGGGCTCTCCGTCCTCGGGCGGCTCCTCAGCGGTACCCACAGACTCAGGAGCTACAGAGAGGTTGGAAGTGGAACCCAGAGAAGCCCTCAGCCCCAGCCCCAAGGAGGCTAATCCCACCTACCTGGAGGCTTTTCGGTTTCAGGGGTTGGTGGGGAGGCTGCTGGGGATGGGGTGGTGGCCTCAGAGCTGGGAGCACTGGTGGAGGGGGCGGCAGCGACCACTGTAGAGGCAGTCTCTTCAGTGGGGTTGACAGAAGTAGCTGGCCTGGGGGGCCTGAGAGGAGAAGAGATAAGAGAGGCATCTTGGGGTGGCAGACTGGCTCATGTGACCCCTTGAGGCCTGTGAGAAGCAGGTGCTGAAGAACACGTGTGGCATGGATTCTCAGATGGGGCAACTCAAGGGGCAAGCAGTTCAGTCCCATGGACTGAGAGTCACGTGCAGGCAGGGAGCTCTGAGGTCTGCTGTTCTGCAGCCTTCACTTGGCTGTCCAGGTGGCTTGGGGGTACTTGCTAGGGAAGGCAGGGTGTTCAAGCCTGTACCCTTCTTGCTGGATGCCAGCACCTTGTTTTTTTTTTTTTTTTTGTCTTTTCAAGACAGGGTCTCCCTGTAGCCCCAGCTGTCCTGGAACTCACAGAGATCCGCCTGCCTCTGCCTCCCAAGTACTAGGATTAAAGGCGTGCGCCACCACGCCCGGCAGGATGCCAGCACCTTGTATGCACATCTAGGACTAGGAATTAATTAGACTGCTCTAGTCATGTAAAGGTCATGAAGCAAGTGAGCGCTGGGGTTCGGCCAGGCTGGCTTGAAGTGACTTTCTACTCTGCCCGGGTAATTCTGGGCAAGGAGTGTGAGGTAATGGGCTACAGCATAAAAGTTAGGAATGACCTGAATTTAGAAAAACAGTCATTCAAGGTCAGCTTGCTAATAAACACACACCCTAGAGGTGCTTCCTGGAATGAAGGATGAAAGTCGGCCAGCGACAATTTCCACAGCTGCTGCAAAGCTAGCAGACAGTGGCCTGAGGCGGCACATGGGTCACAAATGCCTTCCTTGGCAGCTCCACCCCCTTCCCATGGTACACAAACCCCAAGGAGGCCAGCACAGTGAGGTACTGGTTGATTTGCAGCATGGCAGCGTCCAGCAACGTGTGGATGTTGCGCAGGCTCTGCAGCCGGGCCTCCAGGTGCTGCCGCTCGTGGCCCTCCAGTGCCCGCAGCTCCTCTGGGGTCAGGCCAGCAAAGCCCGCAGGGGGCACAGGCATTGGGGGGAAGGCTGGTGGGAGACAGAGGCTCAGTCTGAGCTACCTCGGCCGGATCTCTACCCTGAGCATCCCAAAGAGTGGCCAACTTACCAAAAGGTGGAGGCAGGGGCATACCCATCCAAGGAGGGGGATAGGGGAAGCCAGGGGCGGGGCCAGCCTCTGGGCCGGGGGCGGAGCCAGATGCAGTAGCAGAGGTACCAGGACTAGCAGCTGTGGCTGCCCCACTTGGCCTAGAAAGGGCTGGTGAAGCACAGAATGAATCAGTCCCCAAGCCTCTGGATAGGCCGCTACCACCCCAGCTGCTTGGGGAGGGCTCACCTGCACTGGTGGAGGGAGGAGCCGCAGCCTCTCCTGAGCTGGGGGGCGGTGGGACAGGTGGAAAGGGGCCCATGGGGGGCCATAATGGGAACATGCCTGGAGGGAAGGGAGGCAGGAGGCCCTGGGGGACTGCGGAGAGAGGACAGGGTCGTGAGAAGAGGGTATGAACTGGCCAGATCCCACTACCAGACAGGGCGTGCGGCACCGGGAGCTCTTCTGCTCCCACAAGCCCCTGAGCTCACCACAGCACAGCAATCCTCTCTATCTTTTCCCCTTCCCTGCCCAGACTGAGCTTCTGGTCGGCAGACACACTCAGAGTCAGTCCCCAGTGTCGCCTATACTCAGCCCAGGGCAAGCACCCAACAGCAGGGTTGGGCAAATAAAGGACCACTCACAGTTGGGGGGCTGAGGCAGCAGTGGTGGGGGGTGGGGGGCAGGGGGTGGGCCTTGGTCAGCAGGCTCAGGGGGTGGTGGTGACTGGGCTGGCAGCGATGCCCGCAGGACATCCATACGGCAGGTCGGGCAGGTCTGCTGCCTCTGGAACCAGGAGCGCAGACAGCTGGGTGAAGACCAGGCAGGGTCGGCAAGGGCTCAGGCCTGCGGGCACCGGGCGGGCTCCCCAGGACCCATCTCACCTGGTGTGGAAGATGTGGTTGCAGGGCAGTCTCTTGGCACCAGTCACCATCTCTTCTCGGCAGATGATGCACACGTTGTCCATTGCCTGGAGCTCCTCGGGGGTGGCGTCTGGATACCTGGTTGGGTGGGAGAGCACGTGTCAGGGCAAGAGCTAGGAGCAGAGGGCCCTGGGACAGTGTGGGAGAGCAGCCAGGGTGAGCCCACTTACAGCGTGTTCATGTTGCGGATGGCACGGCGAGACATAATGGCATCTGTGACAGCTTTCTTAAACTGCCTGAGGAGACGACAGTGAGTGCAGGGAGACAGGCAGGAGATGGGGTCAGGAGAGGGACAGGAAGGGACAGGAAGGGACAGGGTTGGACTCACCTCATGGCCAGGTACATGGGCCGGATGGCAAAGAGTGGGAAGGTGTGCACCTTGATCATGATGGTCATGAAGGCCATGTACAGCAAGACCTTGATGAAGCCTGGGGGGAGGCAGAGAGCAGCTGGCCCAGGGCTGGCAGGCACCGTGGGGGGAGGGTGCTGAGGGTCAGGAAGAGGGCCGGGCTCCTGTCACCTGTGAACAGCTCTGTGTAGAGCATGTAGACGGCCTTATTGTCCCAGGGGTTCTCACTCTGGAGGTCCACGGAGTGCAGCACATACTTGATGAAGATGGTGAGGACCATGGTCATCAGAATGGCATACTGGAGAGAGGGACACAAGAGCCATGTGAGCACTCGCCACCCCCTCGCTCTACCTATGTCGGGGTGCACCACAGCAGGTGCCATGCTACCACCACAGGCTCTAGCTATGTCAGGGTGCACCTCGGCAGGTGCCATGCTACCAGCACAGCTCTAGCTATGTCAGGGTGCACCACGGCAGATGCCATGCTACCAGCTAGCTCTAGCTATGTCAGGGTGCACCTCGGCAGGTGCCATGCTACCAGCACAGCTCTAGCTATGTCAGGGTGCACCTCGGCAGGTGCCATGCTACCAGCACAGCTCTAGCTATGTCAGGGTGCACCACGGCAGATGCCATGCTACCAGCCAGCTCTAGCTATGTCGGGGTGCACCACAGCAGGTGCCATGCTACCAGCACAGGCTCTAGCTATGTCGCGGTGCACCACAGCAGGTGCCATGCTACCAGCACAGGCTCTGGACACAGCTCCTCCACTCTCCAGACTTTAGGGAACTGACTCAACCTCAGTTTGCACTCAGTAAACACTCAGCAAATGTGAGCACTGTCATTCAACACTCTGTTTGGGACATGTCGCCCCAGTGGCAATCCTCTCCTAGCTATCCTCCATCCATCATCCATCCATCCTCCATCCATCCATCCATCATCACTAGCTGTGGCATTAGCCTCTAGGAAGCCTTCCTGCTGCCCCAAGCTGGGACTCCTCTGTACCAGCCTCTTTGCACCTTTCTATAATCTCCCAGAGTATGTGAGGGCACCAGGTGTGCATGAGCACTGCTCCCAGGTGGCCAGCACGTGGGCGTCTCAGGAAGAGCTTGCTGGATTGCTCAAAGTACATGCAGTGCACCTCTGCTTTGTCCCTCCAACCCCACAAAGCTAGTTTTACCTCAAAGCCAAACACCAGCTGCACAGAGGCCCCTCGGGTCAAGATGCTGTGATAAGCGTGGCTGACGAAGAGGAAGTCCAGAATTCCCAGGAGGAACATGAGGGNCAGTCCCCAGTGTCGCCTATACTCAGCCCAGGGCAAGCACCCAACAGCAGGGTTGGGCAAATAAAGGACCACTCACAGTTGGGGGGCTGAGGCAGCAGTGGTGGGGGGTGGGGGGCAGGGGGTGGGCCTTGGTCAGCAGGCTCAGGGGGTGGTGGTGACTGGGCTGGCAGCGATGCCCGCAGGACATCCATACGGCAGGTCGGGCAGGTCTGCTGCCTCTGGAACCAGGAGCGCAGACAGCTGGGTGAAGACCAGGCAGGGTCGGCAAGGGCTCAGGCCTGCGGGCACCGGGCGGGCTCCCCAGGACCCATCTCACCTGGTGTGGAAGATGTGGTTGCAGGGCAGTCTCTTGGCACCAGTCACCATCTCTTCTCGGCAGATGATGCACACGTTGTCCATTGCCTGGAGCTCCTCGGGGGTGGCGTCTGGATACCTGGTTGGGTGGGAGAGCACGTGTCAGGGCAAGAGCTAGGAGCAGAGGGCCCTGGGACAGTGTGGGAGAGCAGCCAGGGTGAGCCCACTTACAGCGTGTTCATGTTGCGGATGGCACGGCGAGACATAATGGCATCTGTGACAGCTTTCTTAAACTGCCTGAGGAGACGACAGTGAGTGCAGGGAGACAGGCAGGAGATGGGGTCAGGAGAGGGACAGGAAGGGACAGGAAGGGACAGGGTTGGACTCACCTCATGGCCAGGTACATGGGCCGGATGGCAAAGAGTGGGAAGGTGTGCACCTTGATCATGATGGTCATGAAGGCCATGTACAGCAAGACCTTGATGAAGCCTGGGGGGAGGCAGAGAGCAGCTGGCCCAGGGCTGGCAGGCACCGTGGGGGGAGGGTGCTGAGGGTCAGGAAGAGGGCCGGGCTCCTGTCACCTGTGAACAGCTCTGTGTAGAGCATGTAGACGGCCTTATTGTCCCAGGGGTTCTCACTCTGGAGGTCCACGGAGTGCAGCACATACTTGATGAAGATGGTGAGGACCATGGTCATCAGAATGGCATACTGGAGAGAGGGACACAAGAGCCATGTGAGCACTCGCCACCCCCTCGCTCTACCTATGTCGGGGTGCACCACAGCAGGTGCCATGCTACCACCACAGGCTCTAGCTATGTCAGGGTGCACCTCGGCAGGTGCCATGCTACCAGCACAGCTCTAGCTATGTCAGGGTGCACCACGGCAGATGCCATGCTACCAGCCAGCTCTAGCTATGTCGGGGTGCACCACAGCAGGTGCCATGCTACCAGCACAGGCTCTAGCTATGTCGCGGTGCACCACAGCAGGTGCCATGCTACCAGCACAGGCTCTGGACACAGCTCCTCCACTCTCCAGACTTTAGGGAACTGACTCAACCTCAGTTTGCACTCAGTAAACACTCAGCAAATGTGAGCACTGTCATTCAACACTCTGTTTGGGACATGTCGCCCCAGTGGCAATCCTCTCCTAGCTATCCTCCATCCATCATCCATCCATCCTCCATCCATCCATCCATCATCACTAGCTGTGGCATTAGCCTCTAGGAAGCCTTCCTGCTGCCCCAAGCTGGGACTCCTCTGTACCAGCCTCTTTGCACCTTTCTATAATCTCCCAGAGTATGTGAGGGCACCAGGTGTGCATGAGCACTGCTCCCAGGTGGCCAGCACGTGGGCGTCTCAGGAAGAGCTTGCTGGATTGCTCAAAGTACATGCAGTGCACCTCTGCTTTGTCCCTCCAACCCCACAAAGCTAGTTTTACCTCAAAGCCAAACACCAGCTGCACAGAGGCCCCTCGGGTCAAGATGCTGTGATAAGCGTGGCTGACGAAGAGGAAGTCCAGAATTCCCAGGAGGAACATGAGGGCTGAGGAGACCCCAACAGAGCGCTCAGCACAGGCCCCACAGCCACTTCCTGCTCTAGGACAGCCACACCCTCATGTCCGCCTTGGTAATGGCCCTGGTTATCTAGTCAGGTGGGCAAACCTCAGCGGATTCTGCCCCCTGGGAACTCTACTGGTGCCCAGGCAGGGTGTTGGGGCAACCCGGGCCCCAGGGGAGAAGGCAGAGCTCAGGGCCCTGGCAGCTGAGAAGCCCTGGAGTGGAAAAGGACAGAGACAATGCAAATTGACTTCCTAAATTATCCTTCCTGTACAGCTGTGGGCTGAGGGGCAGCCTGGGCTCTGGTGTACTGTCATGACGTTTCATGTTCTCTTCATGGCACCTCCCTTCCCTCCAGCAACCCTCTCCTATCCACACGTCTCACTCACAGACGATCCGGCAGTGAAAGAGCCAGGAGATATTGGGACTGCGCTCCATCTGAGGCAGAGCAGAGAGGGACACCGTCAGGATGGCTGGGGTGACCCCCACATGCCATTTTACCTCAGCACTCCACAAGCCTCTCCATCACCCACTCCCACTCACGAAGTCCACCCGGTCCTCAGCCAGCCAGTGGAAACATTTAAGGAACAGGAGGAGAGTGAAGAGCGCCACAAAGCGAGGGCTGAAGTCATCTCGGAAAACGGTGAAGGCCAGACAGGTCTCGGTGACGGCATACCAGGACCGTTCCAGAAGGTGCTGCGGTGGAGCGGGCGAGGATGTGAACCCAGACAGGGTCTGCCCAGTGCCAGACCCTCTCCCTTGGGGCTACCAACATCTTACCTCCATCTCAGCTGCCCTCAGCTGCCCAAAGAACACCTTGCCCATCACCTTGCCCAAGAGGAAGACAAGGACAAAGGCCTGGATGTACAGGACCTGGGGGTGGGGGCAGGGAGACCAGGGCTTGAACTCACTTTCTGCGTTCCTGGGGTAGGGCTCACCATTCAGGGACGCCCCCAAGTCCCCTGTCAGTTTATTCAAACTAGTAGCTACTTCTCTACTTTCCTGACCTATACCCCACCTCTGCCACAGGCAGACTCCTCCTCCTCCTCTCCCTGCCAGTTCCTTCCTCCCAGAGCCCAGAACTCACTGCCATGCTGGGACTGGACTTGGTTAAGTACACCACAGTAGGGTAGAACTGGTGTTTGAGGTAGTAGGCATGAGCCACCACGGCCCCGGTCAGCGCCAGGCTGGCCGCCATCATCACTGCGGTGCGGAACATCGCCCTGGCCTGGAGACCTGCATAGGGAGATAAAGGAAAATGACTTTTATGATGTCTAGACTGTGCAAACCTAGAACAGTGTCTGGCAGAGTGTCAACAGAAGCATCTCATCATCATTGGATTCAGAATAGTATATAGGCCTGTTTTCCAAAGGAGAAACAGACTCAAAGGGGTTAAATCGATCACACTGATGCAAGGCCTGGATCCTGGGTCAGTCTGGTTTCAAATCTAGGACTCTTTCCAAGCTGCTTGCCAAGTCGTCTCCTCTAGGGAGTCCACGAGGCCGAGCAGCAATGTTGGGAGGCGGGCGACTACCATGGCCGACCCTCTCCAGCTCCACACGGGGGAACGCTGGGCCCGAGCTGGGAGAAGCCAAGGCGCCGAGGGGCGCAGCCCGTGCTGGCGGCTCCGCGGGTGACAGCTGTGCCCGTGGGTCAGCCCGGGAGCGCGCCCCGCGGGGTACGTCAGCCTGGAACCCTGGCGTCTCAACCCCCCGAGCAGTGTCAACTCGGGGCGCCGGAGAAACGGCCGACGAGCAGCAGGGTGGGCGCAGCGGCGGGGCCCAGACGACCCGGGTGGCGCTCGCTGCCGCGCACCTGTGTGCGCCAGGGCTCGCCACCGCCGAGGCGGGGCCCAGCCTCGGGGAAGAGTTGGCCGCGCCGGCGCCAGAGGTCTACCCCCTTGTGACAGGCCAAAAGCAGGCGGCGGGGACCGAGGGGGGCGGGCCGATCCCGGTGGCCGTCAAGGGAAAGGGCGGGCTCCCGACCCCCAACCGCAACTGGGACCCGACTTGGCTCCACTCACCAGGAGCCCAGCGCCGCGAGCCCGCTCAATCCCCGCGACTGCGGCAGCCGCTCTGGTTAACAACACTCCCCACCCCCTGCGAACCGGAACTCTGGCGGGGAAGACACCTCACTTCCGGCGGCGCGGGGCGCGGCGGAGTGGACCGTACCAAGTGGCCTTTGCGCGCAGCACGCGCCCTTCGCGCACCGCGCTGGCAGCCGCTCCTGCGGTTCGTGAGCACCGAGTCGGGCCGAGCGAGAGATGCCAAGGGTGGTCCGGACGGCGAGGGCAGCGGGGGCGGGGGACGGCCCCCCACTGGATAGTCAGATGGTAGGGTCGCCGCCGCCGAACCCCTCCAGGACTCGGGCTCTCGAAGCGCCTGGAAGGTGGAGCATCCTACGGGCCGTGCCATTTGGCGGGGGGAGTGAAACAGGGACGGGCGTTACGGCCGGCATAGAAGGGAATTAAGTGTGTCAGCGCCCTAGTCCAGGGACAGGTTACACACTGGGACAAGTAGAGTGCGTTCTGGGAGAACTGGTGCAGAAAAGAGAAATTTGTCTCCACTCTGCTCCTAGCCCCCGGACAAGTTGTGTGGGAGTGAGTTGGGTCCCGTGGCTGCTCCTGATTGGTTGCAATAAAGTTACGCGGACCAATAAGAAAAAGAAAGGGAATTTTCTGGCCAATAGAAAATTTCTGGTCGGTGAGTGGTTGCTAGAGGCGGTGGGCTGCGTCGTTTTGGACTTGGTCCTACGCGAGCCGGCTGTGTTCACTGAAAGCGTCTTCCTGGGCAGCTGATCTCTGCCCGGCCTTGGGGAACACTTGCTGCCTCCTGGTAAGGGAGCCGCAGTCAGGTTGCCAGAACTGAGTTGAAGGCAGAGCTTTGATTCCTGCTAAGCTTGGGACGCGAGTTTTGTGCAAGGGGATTGACTTTTCATCCTGCCGCGTTCTCAGTCGTCTCTTTCCCTGTGTAGCTGTGCTGCCCTTGGCGTGCTCGTTCCTGGGCCTGAGCCACAGCCCCACTGTTCTAGGCTGCCCCTCGTCTGAGTCTGGGTCCAGCCAGTCAGTATTTTGCTTCACAGAATGGAGTGCTAATGCGCCCACCTTATGCCTTGGGAAAATGTCAGTCCATTTCACCATCTCAACTTTATCAGCTAGGGGGTGCTCTTCCCCTTTTTTAACATAAGACCATAGGGCGTTCAGAGGCTTAACAAGACCCATCCTAGGAGTCTGTCTACCTATAAGTAGACATGATATGGTCTCCGCTAATTTCCCCACCACCTGTTGACCTTCCGCGTGCAACCAGGCCTGAGATGGTGTCCCACCGCCTCCCCATAATAAATAAATAAATTTCAATGAATGATATCACTTCTCTGTCCATGCTTTTATTAAGACGTGTCCATGTAGCGTTCCTTTTCCTGCACCATTTCCTCTGCTCCAGTGGCTTCAGCTCCCCTGCCCCGCAGTGGTGCGGACTACCATGTCTACCCCCCAGCACAAGCCTGTTCAGCTTCTGAAACAATTTAGTGATCAGACCCTTGATGGCTTACTCCTGTAATCTCAGGATTCAGGAGGCTGAGGCAGAAGGATTGCCCTAAGTTTGAGGCTAGCCTGGGCTACAGAATGAGTTCCTGTCTCAAATGCAAACACCCAAGGGTGCCTGAGAGATGGCTCAGAGGGTTAAGGCACTAGTGGTCAACCCTGATCACCCGAGTAGGTTCCCAGGACCCGCAGGTGGAAGGAAGATCTGCCCCCTTCCACAGATTGTTCCCTGACCTCCACACATACTATGCATGGCTCACACACTCAATAAATGTAGTTTTAAAAGTTAGTGCCCAGTATGATACAGTACATTCCTGTAATTCCAACTTCTGAGTAGACAAACAGGAAGATCAGAAGTTCAAGGCCTACCTGGCAATAGTATTAGTGGATTAACTAAATATTGGAAGGGAAGAAACATAAACTAAAAACTATTTGGGGAGATGACTCAGCACACAAAAGTGCTTGTGGGGAGCTGGAGAGATGGCTCGCAGCTAAGAGCACTGGCTGTTCTTGCAGAAGACCCAGGTTTGAATCCCAGCACCCACATGGTGGCAAACAAGTGTCCCTAACTCCAGTTCCAGGGGATCTGACACCTGTCCTCCGCTGGCATTACATGGCATGGGTGCACTTACACACATGCAGGTATAACACTCATACACATAAAAATATTTTAATGAAAAGTGCTTGCTGTGAAAGCATGAAGATCTGAGCTCAAACCCTCAGAAGCCGGATGTGGTTGCATGCCTGTAACCCTGGCCCTGCGTGAGCCCAGACACAGGAGGTTGCATGCCTGTAACCCTGGCCCTGCGTGAGCCCAGACACAGGAGGTTGCATGCCTGTAACCTTGGCCCTGCGTGAGCCCAGACAGGAGGTTGCATGCCTGTAATCCTGGCCCTGCGTGAGCCCAGACACAGGAGGATCGCTGGGCTTTGCTGGCCACCAGCCAGCGAGACAGCCTGTCACAAGGGAGGAGGGCAGACAGTGATAGAGCAGGATATCCAATGTCCTCTTCTGAACTTGGTGCACACATGGGCATATGCACCTGCACACACATGTGCGCATCTAACACACACACACACACACGCACGAGGGAAAACTCCAGTGGGAAAGGGGGCTCAAGAAAGTGGGGTTCTTGATGCAGAATTCGGTCATCAGTGCGTGCGGATACTAGGGTAAGCCTCATTGAGCAAATGGCTGTGTGGTAGAGCTTTGGCTGCACACAGACTGGTCCTGGTTTATTGGAAGATCACATGTAGCTAGAGAGGAGCCAGTGCAGAGTGGGTAAGAAGAGAGGGGTCCAGGTGCAGATCAGTTCCACATCACAGGCCTTTACCCTGGATTGCATGAGGAGCCGTTGGAGGGCATTTAACAGAGGTGACTCGATTCAACCTAGAGCCTACGTTGGAATAGACTGTGGTGGGATGGGAAGCAGGTGGGAGCAGTCAGGGGGCTGTTGCCCAATATATTAGGCAAGAGAGGAAGTCCCTTTGGTTCTGTGGCCTCAGCATCTGTCAAAGTCTTTCCTGTCATCTTTTAGGGCATCTCACGCCAGGCTGAGTGCAGCAGTCTCCTTTTCTGTACTGGCTTTGTGGTGTAGGCTCTCCTGAAGAAATGCCTGTTCATCCCAAGTGGGTAACAACGGAACAAACAGAGCTCCGTCCAGCCTGCTGAACCAATAGGTTTCTTGAGGTCACTTACAGGAGAATGGGTGAATTGTTACCTACAGGAGCATGCTACAAGGCAGCTGCGTAACTGAAAACACACGCCAGCATGGGTGACAACTCTCTAAAGCCGCATCCTTGGAACTCACCATACAATCTGAGGACAGCTACCCCACTGAAATTGGCTGTAGATTTTAATCTGTCTTACACAGACCCCCAAGTTCAAGATGAAGGCTGAGCATACTAATTCACACTTTTAATCCCAACACTTGGGAGGCAGAGGCAGGGGTAGGGAGATCTCTGTGACTTTGAAGCCATGTAGGTCTACATAGCCAATTCGAGGCAAGTCTCAAAACACAACTGGGGGTATGTGGAGTGTTTTGTTTTTCAAATGAACAGAGCCAACAAATGGATTTCTGAGCAAATACAGTATTAAAGAAACGTAGGGAGCACTTGTCTCCCCACAGAAACACTTGTAGGGGACACTTGTATGAAACCGCAGAAACGAAGCACCTCTCGCTGGTTCTTCTCAAAGCTGTTTATTATTCAAGCACATCTTTTCTCCTTCTCCAAGCTTCTCTCCTCAAGACCAGAAAGTCCCTCTCTCTAGAAAGTCTCTCTATTTATCCACCTTCCCAGCCCAGGTTGCGTGGCCTCAGTCTATTGGTATCATTTGGCCTGATCTTGCATACAGGGTGCACCTGCACAGCTCAAACGGTGAACGTGGCTTTACTTAGAGGTAGGAGGGAATCAGGTGTTAGTCATAAGACTCAGGTGTTAGTCATAAGATTTTGCTAAAGTCTCGGGCGCTATCCTGGGACCCTCGCCACACCTGCTCTCCACAAAGAAAGTCATGCTATAAAGATAGAGGTGTTGGGCAATTAAGAACACACAAAGCAAGCTAGGTGCGGTGGCGCACGCCTTTAATCCTAGCACTCAGGAGGCAGAGGCAGGTGGATCTTTGTGAGTTCAAGGCCAGCCTGTTCTACAGAGTGAGTTCCAGGACAGCTGGGGCTACAGGGAGTCCATGTCTCAAAAAAAGACAAAAACCAAACCAAAACAAAACAAGAAAAGCAAACTCTAGCAGGCAATAAAGTGAATTCTCCATTAACATCATTACACAGAATTCCTGGCCATTATTTCTGTGTGCATACAGGCCAAAGCAGGCCTGAATTTCGAGTGACTAGTGGGTTGGACGATGGTCCATCAGACCACCAACCTGGGTAGCTGGTGTGGGGCTGGAAGGAGATCTATCAGATCACCATCTGTGAAGTGAGTTGTGAGTGGGCGTAGGCTGAAGATTGGCCATCAGCCATCAACCTGAGACTCCTGTCCAGAGGCCAGCAGGCTTTGGGCAGGTGGAAAGCACAGCCAAGACGGGAAACACTCCATCCTTCCAGGCTAAGGACCTGAGTTGGAAGTACCTCTCAGGTCGCGTTATGGAAGTAACCGACTGATCTCTGCACCGAGGGGTCAGTTTCCTACAGTGGCCACAGATGGGCACTGTGCCCCCTTCCTTTAGCAGGACTGCGTTGTACCTGTTCATAGCAAGAGAAGCTTCCACAGTACTTCAGGTATAAAACTTTAGAACTTAGTAAAAACATAAAAAGCAATTACTTTATTAAGTTTCTTAGCAGCCTAGTTTGTGATAAAGGCTGGGGATGCCAAAAACTGTGTCTTACCTGGCCTCAGAGTGGGAATCCTGGACAGCATAACCCCCATGGCTATATCCCCTAATTGGACCCCTTAGTAACCTTAGGGCTCATCCTTCATCCTAGTAATAGCTCGATGCCTTATCTGGTACTTTCAAGACCCTATCCAACAACTCACCTGTACCAGTTTTAATCCATTTTTGCTTGATCTCCCTTCAGACAAATATGGACTCATTCCTGCTGGCAATGGTTACACACAGGTGTAAAGCATCTCACCTTCTTGTGTCATTAGCCCCCTCTTCATCATCCCTCAGCAGCTTGAATGAAAAACGTTGCCCCCTATCCCTATGACACAAAAGG
The DNA here is from genome assembly GCA_009823505.1 of Rhizomys pruinosus. Taxonomy (NCBI): domain Eukaryota; kingdom Metazoa; phylum Chordata; class Mammalia; order Rodentia; family Spalacidae; genus Rhizomys; species Rhizomys pruinosus. Next base: position 1,711,268 of record VZQC01011847.1, read on the forward strand.
GTGGAATGTAAGGTTGTAAGCCCACCTAAGTTGGGGATTTTCCAGGAAGCCAACTGAGGTAGAAGTTCTGAGAAAATTGCTCCAATCAGGCTCCTACTGATACCGGTCACAAGCCTCAGTTTGTCTTGAGATGTTTCTACCGATCTACCTATACCCATTCCCTTATCTTCCCACACCCCATTTCATTATAAGCTCACTTCCTTGTGTGCTTGGGTATAAAAACTGACACTCTGGGACATTCTATTGGCTGGTCTTCCTAATCCAACAAAGGCTGCCAGGGCTGAAATAAACCCGACTTCCTTCTCACTGGAGTCCTGACATTTTCTCCCCTCTGCACCGAGTCTCCCCTCAAAATGAACCTAACAGGTAGGATACATGTTTAATCACAGTACTCAGGAAGTTAGAGGCAGACATTTCTCTGTGGTCTACATAGTGGTTCCAGGTCAGCCAGAGCTATATAGAGAGATTCTGTCTCAAAAGAAGTGAATAAATAAGAAAAAAAAATCTAGGTTTAATAAAAGCACATGTATTTAGAAGACATGGAAGCAGGAATGTGACTACTTTCTGGACATGAAGAAGTCAGTTAGGGGAGAAGATGGTAATGGGTAATGTGAGCAAAGCACAATGATTTACATACATGAAATGTCATAATGAAGCCCATTATTATGTATACCAACTTAAAAACTTTAATAAAAATGAAACTGCAAAAAGAAAAAAGATGTAAAGTAGCTGACTGGATTAAAGTACTAAATCCAGTGTTTGCTGCCTGTGTGAAGCATACCTCAGCAAGGAAATGTAGATTGAAACTGAAAAGTTGGAAAATGGTACTTCACGTTAGTGAATTCCAGAAACAAACTGAAATAACTGTATTCACACCCAGCCAAGAGCACTTCAAGCCAAAATCTGTCAGAAAAAAGTCAAAGGCTGCTAGATTCTGGTAAAGGAAACAAACGCTCATAAAACATAATTGCTATAAACATATATATGCATAACCTGATGTATGCAATTTCAGAAAACGAACACTAGTAGATGCAAGGAAGCAGACAGGCACTGTCAAATAAGAACAGGGAGTTTCAGTGTAGCACCCACGAATAGATGTCTATGTGTTCAGGGCTGACCACGCGGGCCTGGGTAATCTACCAAGGAGCTTGTTCCTGGAACAAAAAATGTTTTAAAAAGGAAATTTAAGCTGGGTTTGGTGGTGCATATCTTTAATTCCAGCGTTAATGAGGCAGAAGCATGTGCATCTCTGTGAGGCCAAGGCCAGCCTGGTCTACATAGTGAGTTTCAGGCCAATCAGGGCTACATAGTGAGACTGTCTCAAACAACAGGAAAAAGCAAGCAAGCAAGCAAGAAAGCTTACAAGCTATAAGTATCAATAGCAAAGAAAAATCAATATTCCAGAAAATACTGTGTTATGTACCCTAAGGTCTACAAAATAAAGAAAGTCAATCCCGAAACCAGTAGAAGTAATAAATAATAAATAATGGAGTTGAAATAAGTGGAAGACAACTAGTGAACCAGAGTTGGTTCCTGGAAAAGATTAGCAAGATCGGCAAACTTTTAACCAAACTAACCAAGGGAAAATAGAAGAGATAGAATTAGTGACAGGGAAATTCACACAGATACAATTGAACTGCATATTCTTTAGGGATGTAGATTAAAAATTGTATGTTAAGAATTTGGAAATGTCAAAGAAATGGGCAAATTTCTATTCACCTATGATCTTTTAAAGAATTGAACCAAGATGATATCATAAACAGAGCAATATCTTGTGTGTGTGTGTGTGTGTGTGTGTGTGTGTGTGTGTGTGTTTTNGTGGATGGATTTACATGGATGGATGGATGCATGCATGCATGGATGTATGGACAGATGAGAGTAGATAGATGCATGGATGCATGGATAGATGTATGCATGTATGTATGTATGTATGTATGGATAGATGCGTAGATGGATGGATGGATGGATGGATGAGTGTTGCATGGATGTATGGACAGATGGATGGAGAGGGGTGGGTGGATGGGTGGGAGGGTGCATGGATATGTGGACAGATGAGTAGGTAGATGGATGTATGGAGGGACAGATGGATAGATGCATGGATGCATAGATGGATGGATGGATGAGTGGATGGATGGATGGAGGGACAGACGGATGGATGCATAGATGCATAGATGGATGGATGGATGAGTGGATGGATGGATGGAGGGATGGATGGAAGGATGGAAGGATGGGTGGGTGGATAGATAGGTGGATGGGGAGATGGATGGGTGGATGGATGAATGGATGTATGAGTGGGTGCATGGATGGATGGATGGATGGATGGACAGATGGGTAGATAGATAAACAATTAATTGCCTTGGGCCTGATAGCTCTAAATGCTAAATCTGACACAGTGAGGGGTCAGAGTCCTTAGTTTCATGGAGGATGAGGAGGCATCTGCTGGACTGCTGTCATCTCCTGGGCAGGCATCCTGCTACGTGGTAGTGGAGCATACTCAGCTGCTCAAGGGAAGGCAAGAACCACAGCCTCAGCCAGGTGTGCTGTAATCCCACCCCTCAAGAGGCACAGACAGGCAGGTTTGGAGTCTAAGGCCGGCCTGGGTTATAATGCATGTTCTAAGCCAGCCTAGACTACATATTGAGATCCTGTCTCACAACCACACACACAAACAAGACTACTCCTGCAACATAAGAATCTGGAGCCACCGATTGTGGTGGCCCATGCCTTTAATCCTAGCACTTGGGAGGCAGAGGATCTTTGTGAGTTCAAGCCAGCCTGGTCTACAGAGTGAATTCCAGGACAGCTGGGGCTACAGGGAGACCCTGTCTCGAAAAAAAACAAAAGAAAGAAAAACAAAGAATCTGGAGTCTTCACAGTGCACAGCCTCCAGAGAGACACACCCTGAATCTGCCAGAACCACTTGGAGGAAGGGGTCCCTGCGGGCAACTAGTTCTCTCTTCACATTCCACTGGGTTCCACCCTTTGAATCTCCAATGACCGAGACAGTGGATGAGCAAGTGGAAGGCATGGTTTTTACCTCCGCAGCCCCTGCCATCCCAGGCAGAAGGTGGGCAGGGCTGAGACGCTTGGAGCACCCGGCCTCTCAATGTTTCTCTGAGGAAAGCCTTCCTACCTGCCCACCTGATCCCCGCCTGCCCTCCCCGCCTGCCCTCCCCGCCTGCCCTACCAGCCTGCCCTCCCCACCTGCCCTCCCTGCTCACCCCGTCACGAACTTTGTGTCAGAGTTTAGTTTGTCCTCATTCTCTGAACTCCACTCGCTCTTCAGCCTAGTTATCTTCCATTTGGTCCCTCCCTTCTCAAAGTACTGCAGCATGCTTTTGGGCTCCGGGTTGCCTAGGGAACGGGGTGGACCCACAGCATTTCCAGCATCGGCCTTGAACCTGAGTGAGTCCATGCCCATGGCCCAATGTATTACATTGGGCCAGATGTAATTTACATCTGACCCAATGTAAACACGGCCCAATACTATGATCCTCTGATCGCTTCTCTGTGTGTGACCTCCACAGGGCAGGGCTCTGGACAATAAAAATACTTGCTCTCTGATGTAAACAGGATGATCGCACTGCTCAGTGGGTTGAGCTCCGGCCTACACTGAGCACAGTTTTAGTCCTCATGGCAATCTCATGAGCCTGGCACCATTGTTCTTCCTGCTTCCCAGGTGAGGAAACTGAGGCACAAATATTAAATCACTTGCACAGCTCATGCAAGAAGAAGATGGGGTGGAGTGGTGACAGAAATCAGTGTGCAGCATTGACTAGTGAGCACGGGACCCTGCGTTCCCTGCCCAGCACCACAGAAGTGATAAGAATAAAGCAGGCCTGGTGCGGAAGTGCAGGCCTTTAATCCCAGCACCCTGGAGTCAGAGGCAGGTGGATCTCTGTGAGTTCAAGGCCAGTCTGGTCTACAGAGTGAGTTCCAGGACAGCTGGGACTATAGGGGGAGCCTGTCTCAAAAAAAAAAAAAAAAAAAAGNGTCACCACTGCCCCTGCTGTCACCACTGCCCTGCTGTCACCCCTGCCCTGCTGTCACCACTGCCCCTGCTGTCACCCCTGCTGTCACCACTGCCCCTGCTGTCACCCCTGCTGTCACCACTGCCCTGCTGTCACCCCTGCCCTGCTGTCACCACTGCCCCGCTGTCACCACTGCCCCTGCTGTCACCACTGCCCCTGCTGTCACCACTGCCCCTGCTGTCACCACTGCCCCTGCTGTCACCCCTGCTCTTTGCATCCTGCCCAATTTCTGTGTCCCTGAGACATTGGCATTTTATTGATTAGAAAACAGACATTCAGAGGTTGAGAGAGAGTTGAGTCAAGTCCAGTCATGAACTGGAGTGTGGTGGAGAGTGACGCTCTAATTCCCCAACACTGCAGGCCGCCTCCAGGGACTGTGGCTTTAGGCAGTGTTTGGGGACTGAATCATTCCCAGCTGTTTCTGGGCAAAGCCCAGGTGGCACTCCAGCAGGCTGCCCACCTTAGGTAGTCACTGGGCCTGGCTGTCCTTGGAGGGCAGAGCAGGCACAGAAGCTGGTGTATCTCCCCTGTGTAGGAGACAGGCAGACAGATGGACAAGCAGGACTGGGCATCTGTGAAAGGAAAGAGAATCTGGGGTGGACTGGGGACCCGTCCAGGGCAGCACAAAGGGGGTTTTGTTTGTGAGGACCTGGGCATCAGCTGGTACCTGGAAATCAGTGGACATTAGCAGGACCTGTGAGGTCCCAGGATGGGGCCATGGGGCGAGGTGATGGGGGACAGGACACAGTGTGGAGCGAGATGTGCTCCCTCCATGACACTTCTGCCCCCTCCTCATCTTCCTTCAGTCAGAATTGGCTGTTTCTCTCCTTCCATTCATCCCCCACCCTCCCCACTTCTCACCCTGCAAGAATTCATGGAATACCTGCGCTGTGCCAGGCCTTCCTGTATGTGAAGAAAACGCATTTGTGAATGAAGCAGACAAACCCCTGCCTCCATGGAACACTGACTGCTCTTATAGATGACCCGGGATTGGTTCCCAGCACCCACATGGTTGCTCACAACCATCCTTAGCCGCCATGTGGGTGCTGGGAATCGAGCCCAGGTCCTCTGCAAGAGCAGTTGGTGCTCTTAACTGCTAGGCCATCTCTCCAGCCCCTGAGAACTGTCTTTAACTTTGACTTCCTAGGCATTGCAAAACACAGGTGCACAAACCTACATGTAGACAGTACATTCATACACATAAAAAATAAAAATTTTAAAAAACCTAAAAAAAAAAAAAACAGGTAGAGAATGATCAGGGATAGGCACTCTGCCCACCACACAGGCACACACACCTGCACTCATGCACACACACACACACACACATGCACACACACACACACAATACAGTTCAGCTACTATAAGTCACAACTTAAATTACTTATGTGACCAGGAAATTCGACCTTTGAAAATCATTCAGGGAGCAGAATATAAACATATCTATTTCTTTTTTTTTTTTGGTCTTTTTGAGATAGGGTCTCCCTGTAGCCCCAGCTGGCGTGTAACTGGCTATGTAGACCAGGCTGGCCTTGAACTTGCAGAGATCCACCTGCCTCTGCCTCCTGAGTGCTGGGATTACAGGCATGCGCCACCATACTTGGCCTGGTAAAAACATTTTAAATCAACCCTCTTAGAATAATTCAAGCATACACTACAAAATTGTTCATGGGCTGGGCATGGTGCCACATGCCTTTAATCCCAGCATTCCAGAGACAGAAGCAGGGGGCTCTCTGTGAGTCCAAGCCTAGCCTGGTCTACACAGGGAGTTCCAGGCCAGGTGGGACTGCAGGGAGACTTTGTATCAAAAAGACCAAAAAAATTGTTCATTATGGCTACCATGTTGTACATTAGATTCTCACAGTGTACTCATTTTTGTGTAACTAAAATTTTGTAGCTTTCCTCAATAATTTTGTATTTCCTGCTTCTACTGTAAAAGCCATCCCCATACAGCCTTGCTTTATGTATGTTTTGTTGTAAAAAACTCCACATCCTTATTCAGTACATTGTTACTTCATTAGCATCAAATTCACAGCTAAGGCCTTCTGCTTTATGCTTTGAACAAAGCTTATGAAACAATGTATTTTCTTTTTTTGTGTGTGTGTGTGTGTGTCTTTTCGAGACAGGGTCTCCCTGTAGCCCCAGCTGTCCTGGAACTCACTCTGTAGACCAGGCTGGCCTTGAACTCACAAAGATCCACCTGCCTCTGCCTCCCAAGTGCTAAGATTAAAGGCATGCGCCACCACGCCCAGCAAAACAATGTATTTTCTACTTGAAGCAAGTCACAGCTTTCTTGCATGCCAGTACTCAAGCAACACTTCAACTCCGCGATTTGGGAGCAGCTATCCCAGCCTTTGATGTTCATGATTCTACTCAGCTTTTTTTTTTTAAATATACTCCTTACATATAAAAAATTTAAATCTGAAATTAAACTATAGGTTAATTGCAAAACATATTTAGGGATTCACACTTTAACTATAAGCTTGTAAATAAGTAAAAAGTATAACTTTACATTCCTAAATTACATAATGAGTTGACGTATATTTTAATATACTTCAAAAAAAGAGATTCGTTCTTTCTCATAAATCTTTTTTTTTTTTTCTGAGGCTGTTCTTGGGCAGGGCTAGGATGGCGCGTAGCAGAAGCCGTGCTAATCTCCCCTGGTGTAGGGAGACAGGCGAGACAGTATGGAGCCGACAGCTGGATTGGCTCTTTGGAGAGGAAGAAGAATCTGGGATATACTCGGGGACCACGTACCAGAGGACAGGAACTCAAGGGAGGTTTTTGTTTGTGAGGACTTGCGTCAATGCCGCTGGTAACTGGGAAAGCTGGACATTAGCAAGTGACCTGCTAGAGGTACCCAGAGCATGGGGCGTATGGGGCGAGGTGGATTGGGGGGGGTGGTGGAACGAGAGCACAGTAGTGGAGACTGGAGGATGTGGTTCCTCCCAATGCACATCCTGCCTCCTCAATCTCTCTTCCAGGTCAGAATTGGGCTGTTTCTCGTCTATCATATATCCCCCCTCCCCATTCTCACCCTGGAGGGAATTCTGGAATTACCTGCGCTTGTTTGCCAGGCTTCCTGTAAATGTGAGAACCATTTGTGAATGAAGCAGAAAAACCTGCCTCCATGGAACATGACCAGCTTCTGTATACCGATAGACCGGGATTCGGTTTCGCACGCCGCACCGCTTCAAATGGTTGCTCACATACCTTCCTCTTACGCATTGTTTTAAATCTGGGTTGCTGGGGAATGACGTGTGAGCCAGGTCTCTCAATGGCGGTTTGGTGCTCTACTTAATATAAAAATTGAAGGGAAAAGACTTTTGCTGAGAGCAAGCTGACATACCATTCTCACAGCCCCTTGAGAACTGTCTTTAACTTTGTACTTTCCTAGGCACTGGGCAAACACACGGCTGCACAAAACAAACCTTACTGAAGGACAACACATTCATACACAATAAATAAAATTTTAAAAAAACCTAAAAAAAAAAACAAGGTAGGAGAATGATCAGGGATAGGCACTCTGCCCACCACACAGGCACACACACCTGCACACACCTGCACCACACACACAACACACATGCCACACACACCACACAATACAGTTCAGCTATAATAAGTCAGAACTTAAATTAACTTATGTGACCAGGAAATTCGACCTTTGAAAAATCATGTCAGGGAGCAGAATATAAACTATTATTATTTTTTTTTTTTTTGGTCTTTTGAGATAGGGTCTACCCTGTAGCCCCAGCTGGCGTGTAACTGGCTATGTAGACCAGGCTGGCCTTGAACTTGCAGAGATCACCTGCCTTGCCTCCTGAGTGCTGGATTACAGGCATGCGCACCATACTTGGCCTTGGTAAAAACATTTTAAATCAAACTCTTAGAATAATTCAAGCATACACTACAAAATTGTTCATGGGGCTGGGCATGGTGCACATGCCTTTAATCCCAGCATTCCAAGAGACAGAAGCAGGGGGCTCTCTGTGAGTCCAGCCTAGCCTGGTCTACACAGGGAGTTCCAGGCCAGGTGGGACTGCAGGAGAGACTTTGTATTAAAAAGACCAAAAAAATTGTTCATTATGGCTACCATGTTGTACATTAGATTTCTCAGGTTTACTCATTTTGTGTAACTAAAATTTTGTAGCTTTCCTCAATAATTTTGTTATTTCCTGCTTCTACTGTAAAAGCCATCCCCATATAACAGCCTTGCTTTATGTATGTTTTGTTGTAAACTCCACATCCTTATTCAAGTACATGTTGACTTCATTGCATCAAATTCAAACAGCTAAGGCTTCTGCTTTATGCTTTGAACAAAGCTTTATGAATCAATGTAATCGTTTCTTTTTTGTGTGTGTGTGTGTGTGTTCTTTCGAGACAGGGTCTCCCTGTAGCCCCAGCTGTCCTGGAACTCACTCTGTAGACCAGGCTGGCCTTGAACTCACAAAGATCCCCTGCCTCTGTCTCCAAGTGTCTAAGATTAAAGGCATAGCCACCACGCCGCAAAAACTGTATTTTCGTACTGAAGCAAGTCACAGCTTTCTTGCATGCCAGTACTCAAGCAACACTTCAACTCCGCGATTTGGGAGCAGCTATTCCCAGCCATTTTGATGTTCATGATTCTACTCAGCTTTTTTTTTTTAAATATATCTCTACACATATAAAAAATTTAAATCTGAAATTAAACTATAGGTTATTTGCAAAACATATTTAGGGATTCACACTTTAACTATAGCTTTGTACAATAAGTAAAAAAAGAAACTTTACACATTCCAATTACATACGAGTTGACGTATATTTTAATATACTTCAAAAAAGAGATTCGTTCTTTCTCATAAATCTTTTTTTTTTTTTTTTTTTTTTGGTCTTTTTGAGACAGGGTCTCCCTGTAGCCCCAGCTGACCTAGAACTCACTCTGTAGACCAGGCTGGCCTTAAACTCACAAAGATCTGCCTGCCTCTGCCTCTGAGTGCTAGGATTAAAGTCATGTGCCACCACACCCGGCTTTCTCATAAATCTTAGAACTGAAGAAAATAGGGACATATACTTCAAGCTGTGTCCATGGCAATAATAGCCAATGTGATATCATCTTCACTTTGACTTACATAGAAGGATTTGGTGTTAGGAACCACAAATGAGGAATAACAAACGTCATTTGTTTTTCTGAGACTGTGTTACCTCACTTAGCATAACAGCTTCCAGTTCCATCCATTTCCCTACAAATTTCATGATGTCATCCTTTTTTATTTATTTTTTATGTGTATGAATGTACTGTCTGCATGTACGTTGGTGCACCCATGTTGTGCAATGCCATGGAGGTCAGAAGAGGGTGTCAGATTCCCCTGGAACTGGAATTAAAGATGGTTTTCAGCCGACATGTGGGTGCTGGGGATGGAACTCAGGTCCTCTGCAAGAGCAGTCGGCGCTCTTAACCACTAGGCCATCTCTCCAGTCCCGAAAAATAGAATTTTTAACAGTCCCATCTGGCAATAGATGAAAAGGAATAGACTATGAAGTGGGGAAGGGTGTCTGTCAGCTTTCTGTTGCTGACAAAGTTCTGAAGTAAACAACCCAAGAAGAGGAAACATTTCTTTGGGTTATGATTTCAGAGGGGATCTCGGGCAGGCAGAGTGTCATGGTGGAGCCACAGGACGAAGGAAAACTGCCCACAAGGTGTCCGGGAAGCAGAGAGACAGGAGGAACTAGGGTCCCCCAATCCCCTTCAGCCCGCATGGTGGCTCACAGCTGCAATGTTGCAGTGCTCCACTGGGGGCGGAGTCAGGATGATCCAAATGCTCAAGGGCATCGTCAGCAACTTGGAGAGTTTCAGGCCAGCCTGGGCTATATGAGGCCCTGGTTAAAAAGGGGGTGGGGGGGTAAAATAATCTAATTTCCTACCACATTCTGATAGTACCATCAACTGGCAACGAAGCCTGTGGCCTTGGTGACGGGCCCTTTAAGATCCAAATCATAGCAGGAAGTGACATATAAGATCAACCAGAAAGACCCACGCGGGAGCATGCTGGGAAACAGAGGCAGGTGGATCTCTGAGTTTGAGGTCAGCCTGGTCTACTTAGTAAGTTCCAGGCTAGGCAGGGCTACAGGGAGACTCTGCCTCAAGTAAATAAATAAATAAATAAATAAATAAATAAATAAATGGCATAACAAATAAATACAGGATATCAGTTATGGGGTAACTGGGGCCTTCGGAATAGGGCTGGAAAGCTCTAGAGGGAGGTAGAGGCAAGTCACCAGAGCCTTCAGAAGAGTCTCTGCATGACTGAGGTGCTCAGGCCAGTGTGCAGAGGCACTGATGTTCTCGAGAGGGAGGGGCTGAGGAGGAAGGAGGGAGGCCAGCTGGAGCAGGAACTGGGGTCAGGAAGCAACGGAAGCCACCGAAAGAGCTGGAGGCCAATTGCACAGCTTTGGAGTTGGGATGTATAGAAATGCCACACCCAGAGGGCAGGGCCCAGGAGGACATTTGACTGGACGGGGACAAGGGGAGTCTGGTTAAAGGAGGGGTGGTTCTCCAAGCTGCAGTGAGGCAGCATGCTGACTTCACTTTTTTTTTTTTCTTTTTGGTATTTTTTTTTCCAAAGGAAACCTGTTTATTTGCAGAACCAGCATGCTTGTGAAAAAGATGACACTTGTGCTAACTTCGGCAGCACATATACTAAAATTGGAACGATACAGAGAAGATTAGCATGGTCCCTGCGCAAGGATGACACGCGAATTCGTGAAGCGATCCATATTTAAAAAAAAAAAAAAAAAAAAAGAAAAATGACACTGCCAAATGCTATAACCTAAAGTATGGGGGGGGGGGCCCTGATGCTTATTACCATGTAATCAGGAGCAAAGAAATTCACTTAGGTGACCCAGCAACACCACTGCTGTATCAGGAGCAAAGAAATTCACTTAGGTGACCCTGCAACACCACTGCTGTACATATTCAGTCTTTCTGGTCTTTTTGAGACAGGGTCTCCCTTTAGTCCCAGCTGGCCTGGGTCACTCTATAGACGCGCTGGGCCTTGAATTCACAGAGATCGTGTCTGCCTCTGCTCCCAAGTCTATAGGATTAAAGGCGTGCGCACACCACGCCCTCCTGACTTCACTTTTTTTTTTTTTTATTAACAATTATTTTTTTGTGAAGGGGCCTTCCATGTAGCCAAAGTTCTAGCTTGGAACTTTATCATGTAGCCTGTGGCTGGCCTTAAATTTGTGTCCTTCAAACAAAAAAAAATGGGGGCCTAGTGGTTAATAGCACCGACTGCTCTTGCAGAGACCCAGTTCGATCCCCAGCACCCCATGGCGACTAAGAGCCATCTTTAAACTCCAGTTCCAGGGGAATCTGAGCCATCTTCTGATCATGCAGCAGACATGGGTGCACAACCTACATGCAGACAGTACATTCACTACACTAGAAAACTAAAAATTAAAAAAAAAAACAATTTTTGTAATTAATTAATTGGGTTTTTTTTTTTTTTTTTTATTTTTTATTTGGGACAGGGTCTCCCTGTAGCCCCAGCTGGCCTAGGATCTCCCTATGTAGACCAGGCTGGTCTTGATCTCACAGAAATCTGCCTGCCTCCTGCCTCTGCTTCCTACGTGCTGGGATTAAAGGTGTGTGTCACAGGGGCTGAAGAGATGGCCTAGCGGTTAAGAACACCGACTGCTCTTGCAGAGGACCCGGGTTCAATCCCCAGCACCCACATGGCAGCTGAGAACCGTCTGTAACTCCAATTCCAGGAGAACTCCAGTTCCAGGGGAATCCAACACCCTCTTCTGACCTCAGCATTACACGACACGGGTGCACAAACCTACATGCAGACAGTACATTCATACACATAAAAAAATAAATTTTTAAAAAGTAAAAAAAAAAATTAAAAAAATAAAGGTGTGCATCACCAAATGCTGGCATTTTTTGTTTGTTTTTGTTTTGGGGGGATTTTGGGTTTTTGTTTTTTGTTTTTTTTTTTTAGATATAGTCTCACTAATGGAGTCCAGGCTGGATTCCAATTCAGAGGGATCTGCCTGCCTTTGCCTCCCATGTGCTAGGGTTAAAGGTGTGGGCCACCACATCTGGCACTTTAAAAAAAATTAATGAAGGGCTGGAGAGATGGCCTAGCAGTTAAGAGCGCCGACTGCTCTTGCAGAGGACCCAGGTTTGATCCCCAGCACCTACATAGCGGCTGAGAACTGTCTGTAACTCCAATTCCAGAAGAACTCCAGTTCCAGGGGAATCCAACTCCCTCTTCTGACCTCTGCAGCATTGCATGACACGGGTGCACAAACCTACATGCAGACAGTACATTCATACACATACAAAAATAAACAAAAATTAAAAAAAATAATGAAATATTTATTTTTATTATGTGGATGTGTCTGTGTGAGTGTGTACATCTGTGTGTGGGCACCTAAGGTCTCCAGAAGGAGATATTGGATCTTCTGGAGATGGAGTTACACGTGCTTGTGAGCTGCTCATTGTGGATGCTGGGAACCCAACTCTCCTTTTCTGGAAGAACAGCAAGTGCTCTTTCGTTTTTTAAGCTATTTTTTATATTTATTTATTTATTTATTTATTTAATTTATGTGTATGAATGTACTGTCTGCATGTAGGTCTGTGTACCCGTGTCATCCAATACCATGGAGGTCAGAAGAGGGTGTCGGATTCCCCTGGAACTGGAGTTCTCCTGGAATTGCAGTCACAGACAGTTCTCAGCCACCATGTGGGTGCTGGGGATCGAACCGGGTCCTCTGCAAGAGCAGTCGGTGCTCCCAACTGCTAGGCCATCTCTCCAGCCCCTAAGCTATTATTTTTAATTGTGTGTGTGTGTGTGTGTGTGTGTGTGTGTGTGTGTGTAGGAGTGCACTGCCTGTCTGCATGCTTGTGGAGGACCCAGGAGGCTTATAACCATCTGGAACCCAAGTTCTAGTGGATCTGGTGCCCCCCGCTGGCCACTGCCAGCACTGCACACAGATGGTGCACTTAACCTACAGACAGCAAAACACAGAGGTAGGAAGAGGGCATTGGATCCCCTGGAATTAGAGTTAGAGCTGCCCAATGTAGGTGCTGGGAATGGAACTCTGGTCCTCTGCAACAGCAGCAAGTACTTTTAATTGCTGAGCCATCTTACCTCCAATTTTTTGAAAACTCATTTTTTTGAGGAAGGGACTTACCATGCAACTCTGGTGTCCTAGAACGTGCTGTGTAGACCATGCTAGCTTCACACTCACAGACATCTGCCTACCTCTGCCTCCTAAGTGCTGGGATTAAAGGCGTGGCCCACCACACCCAGTTTGCATCAAGTGCTCTTAATTCTGGAGCCATCTTTCAGCCCTAGAACGTGATCCTTTTGTGTCTGCCTCCCAAGGGATGAGATAGATGATAGGCCACCTGACCTGGCTAAGGTTATGAAATATTTAAAAATAAAATGTAGACGGGAGCGATGGCACACGCCTTTAATCCCAGCACTCCAGAGGCAGAGGCAGGTGGATCTCTGTGAGTTCCAGGCCAGCCTGATCTACATAGCTAGTTCCAGGACAGCTGTGGCTATTGGGAGATTCTGTCTCAAAAAAAAAAAAAAATCCGGGGCTGGAGAGATGGCCTAGTGGTTAAGAACGCCAACCGCTCTTGCAGAGGACTCGGGTTCGATCCCCAGCACCCACATGGTGGCTGAGAACCATCTTTAACTCCAGTTCCAGGGGAATCTAACACCCTCTTCTGACCTCCGCGGCATTGTTTGACATGGGTGCACAAACCTACATGCAGACAGTACATTCATACACATACAAAAATAAATAAAAATTAAAAATCCAAGCCGGGCGTGGTAGTGCATGCCTTTAATCCTAGCACTTAGGAGGCAGAGGTAGGTGGATCTTTGTGAGTTCAAGGACAGCCTGGTCTATGTAGTGAGTTCCAGGACAGCTGGGGCTAAAAGTAAAAAAAAAAAAATCCCAGAACCTAAATCCTGTCTCAGTAAGTGGCTCAAGCCAGGTGTGGTGGTGGATTCCTGTAATCCCAGCACTCTGGAGTTGTAGTGAGAAGGAGCAATTCAAAGTCAGCCTGGGCTACATGAAACCCTATCTCAAAGAAACAAAGAAAGGAAGAAAAAGAAGAGAAAAGAGGAGAGGAGAGAGAAGAGAGGAGATCTGGGGAGATGTTTCAGTGGGTAAAGCACTGGACGAGGACCTGGGTTCGAATTCCCAGAGCAAGTGTGTTATCCCAGTGCTCCTATGGTGAGATGGGAGGTGGAGACAGAAGTTCTGAATCAGCTTCTGGGACAGTTGATCCGGTGTAGGCAGTGACAGGCAGCAAAAAGACTCTGTCTCAAATAAGGTGGGAGGTGAGGACTGGCAGGCAAGCTTTCCTTCTAGCCACCACATGCACGCTGTCAGCACACTGTAGCCACACGAATGTGCAGATCAGCACACAGGTCCACGTTATACACACACAGGAAAAAAAGAGGAAGGAAGGAGGAAGGAAGGAAGGAAGGAAGGAAGGAAGGAAGGAAGGAAGGAAGGAAAGAAGGGAGGGAGGGAGGGAGGGAGGGAAGGAGGGAGGAAGGAAGGGAGGATTGGTGCCAGTGAGTTGGTTCAGCAGGGGAGTAAATGCACTTACAACTCAAGCCAAACCACCTAAATTCAATCCCCCAAACCCATATGTAAGGTAGAAGAAGAGAAGCAGTGCCAGGTGTTGTCCTCTGACTTCCACATGCACACTGTGACACACACACACACACACACACACACACACACACACACTGTTCATAATAATAGAAAAGGAAAGCAATGACTCAAAAGGCATTTTGTCCAGCCACTGTCCTGCTGCCCCACCTCCAGCCGCCACTAGGAAGCTGTGCCCTGTGCGTCTGAGCACGGCCAGATGCTCTGCATTCTGCAGGTGCGGTCACTTCCTCCTCTCCTCTGTGGAAGAGGTGTCACGTCGAGACTGATCTCTTAACCCTAGCCTGCATTCTGAGGAGACGTCAGCTGTGGACAATGTGTCATCGTTCTGTACATTACTGGGGCCCACTTGCTAACCAATTGCCTGGCACTCATGTGTGCGTGTGTTGTATGTACATGTCTGTGTTTGCTGCCCATGTGCAGGCAGATGTGTCTCTGTGTGTATAGAGGCTGGAAGTCAACATGGGGTGCCTTTCTCAATCTCTCTCTACCTTCTGTTATTTTATGTGTACAGGTGTTTTGCCCAAATGTATGTAAGTGCACCCATGCCAAGCAATGCCCACCGAGGCCAAAAGAGGACCTCAGACCCCCCGGACCTGGAGTTAGGGATGTAGCTACTCTCCATAGCCAAGCTCGCTCACCACCATGCCCACGTGATGTTTCTCTGAGTTCTGGGCATCTGAATGCCCATCCTCACACTTGAGCAGCGAAAGCTTTAACCTCTGAGCCATCTCTCCACCCTGTCAGTTTTATTTGACTTATTAAAGGGCCAAAATTTGAGTTTTCTGGGTTATTTTGTAGATTTTTACTCTTATTTCTATAGTTTTCTTCTTTCTACTTTTGTTTTTTTCTCTTTCTACTTTTGTTAAGCACATTTTTGCTCCTTTAAATATTATTATTTATCCCAGCACTTGGGAGGCAGAGGCAGGTGGATCTTTGTGAGTTCAAGGCCAGCCTGGCCTACAGAGTGAGTTCCAGGACAGCTGGGGCTACAGGGAGACCCTGTCTCGAAATGACCAAAAATAAATAAATAAATAAATAAATAAATAAATATTATTATTATTATTTTTGTGTTTTTTTTTAATTTTTAACTTTTTATATGTATGAATGTACTGTCTGCATGCAGGTCTGTGCACCCGTGTTGTGCAATGCTGTGGAGGTCAGAAGAGGGCATCAGATTCCCCTGGAACTGGAGTTAAAGACAGTTCTTAGTCCACCATGTGGGTGCTGGGAATCGAACCCAGGTCCTCTGCAAGAGAAGTTGGCGCTCTTAACCGCTGAGCCATCTCTCCAGCCCCTTGTTTTGTTTTTGAGACCGCATCTCCCTGTAGCCTCAGCTAGCCTGGAACTTGCTATGTAGACCAGGCTGGTCTCAGTCTCAGCAGCCAGTGCTCTTAAGTGCTGAGCCATTTCTTCAGCCCCAAATGCCCCTTCGAAAATATTTAATTTTTATTTATGTGTCTTTGTGTGTGTGTGCACTTGCATGTCAAACTATTTCCAAATAATTTTAGGCTTATAAAAACTCACAAAAATAATGCACTAACTTCTTGTATAGATTTCACCAAACTTTAAAATACATATATTTATTATTTTTATTTTATTTGTATAAGTGTATGTTGCCTGCATGTAAGTGCATCACATGCATGCAATGCCCGAAGAGGCCAGAAGAGGGTGTGGGATCCCCTGGAACTGGGGTTATGGATGGTTGCTAGCTGCCATGTGGCTGCTGAGAATCCAACTCCGACCCTGTGGAAGAACAGCAAGTGTTCTTAATCACAGAGCCATCTTTCTAGCCTCTCACCAAACTTTTCTTGAAACAGGGTCTTGAGGCCTTGGGCTTCAGATCCTCCTGATTCCAGTTCCCTGGTGCTGGGGTTGCACACGCCCCCCACCTCGTTTATGTGGTGCTGGGGTTCCAGGCACGTGCCCCCCACCTCGTTTATGTGGTGCTGGGGTTCCAGGCATGCACCCCCCACCTCGTTTATGTGGTGCTGGGGTTACAGGCACACGCCCCCCCCACCTCGTTTATGTGGTGCTGGGGTTACAGACATATACCCCCCACCTCGTTTATGTGGTGCTGGGGTTACAGGCATGTGCCCCCCACTCGTTTATGTGGTGCTGGGATTGAACACAGGGCTTCAGCACCTAGGCAAACACTCTGACATCTGAGCTATACCTCAGTATCTCTCCAAACTCTTCCATTAAAATATATTTTATTTATTTAGTTCTGTGTGTACATGTGCACATGCGTGTGTTCATGTGTGTATGTGCATGCCCATTCACACGTATGTGGATGTATGGAGGTCAGAGAACTTTTGGAGTCAGTTCTTTCCTTCCACTACATGGATCTCAGGCATCAAACTTAGGTTTTCAGTCTTGGGGCAGGCACCCCCACCCTTTTTGAGCCATCTCCCCAGCCCTCTCCAAACTCTTTTAATGCTAACATCTTTTTTTTTTTTTCTTAAGTATTTTACTGGACTGGGCATGGTGGTGAACACCCTTAACCCCAGGATTTGGGAGGCAGAGGTAGGTGGATCTCTGTGAGTTCAGGGGCAGCCTAGTCTATGTAGGGAGTTTCAGAGCAACTGGGGCTACAGGGAGACCTTGTCTCAAAAAGAACAAAAAATTTTATTATTACTATTTCTTGTGTGTGAGCCTATTGTCTGCATGCATGTGAGTACACCCATGTCATGCAATGCTCATGGAGATCAGAAAAGAGAGTCAAATTCCCCTGGAACTGGAGTTTCAGACAGTTGTTAGCCATCATATGGGTGCTGGGAATTGAACCAGGTTCCTCTACAAGAGCAGCCAGTGCTCTTAACTGCTGAGCCATCTCTCTAGGCCTTAATGCTAAAATCTTATACAATCATAGGAGAGTTATCGAAGTCAAGAAATTTACATTGACCACAAAAAAAATTAAGGGGCTGGGGTGATGGCTCATTGCTTAAGCGCAGAGCAGTTGTTTTTCATCCAGAGGACCCAAGTCCAGGTCCCAGCACTCATGTGGTGGTCCACAACTGTCTTTAACTCCAGCTCCAGGGGATCCAAGGCCCTGTTCTGGCCTCCAAGGGCACTGCATGTGCATGTGCATGTGCACACACACAAATAAATAACTAAGTAAAAAGATAAATAAATAAACAGCTGGGGTTCAGATATATAGACATGTAAATATATAGATATATAGACATATAGATATATAGACATATAGACATAGATATATAGATATTTAAATATTTAGATATATAGACATATAGATATATATCTATTTAGATATATAGACACATAGATATATAGACATTGTGGTGGTTTGAATGAGTGTTCCCCATAGGCTGTAAGTATTCAGACATTTGTCTCCAGTTGGTGGCACTGTTTTTGGAGGTCTTAGAAGGTGTGGCCGTGCTGGAGGAAGTGTGTTGTTGGGGGCAGGCTTAGTGAGTTTTTTTTTTTTTTAATTTTTTTTTTTATTAATTTTATTTATTTCTGTATGTGTAGGAATGTACTGTCTGCATGCAAGTCTGTGCACCCGTGTCGTGCAATGCCGCGGAGGTCAGAAGAGGGCGTCGGATTCCCCTGGAACTGGAGTTCTCCTGGAATTGGAGTTTCAGACGGTTCTCGGCCGCCATGTGGGTGCTGGGGATCGAACCCGGGTCCTCTCTAAGAGCGGTCGGCGCTCTTAACCGCTAGGCCATCTCTCCAGCCCCGGGCTTAGTGAGTTTTAACAAGCCTCGTGGTCTACAGTTGCTCTCTCTGCTTCCTGTGCTCATTGTGAGATGTGACCCTCGGTTTGCTGCTCCAGCTCCAGCCGCCATGCCTCCCGCCACAATGGACTCTAATTCCCTGGAACCGTCAATCGTAAGCTCAAATAAACTCTTCCTTTTATAAGTTCCTTGGTCATGGTGCTTTATCACAGCAACAGAAAAGTGACTAATACAGACATATAGATATATAGATACTGTCTTTTTGAGACAGGATATCCCTGTAGTCCCAGCTGGACTAGAACTCACTATGTAGTCCAGGCTGGCCTCAGTCTTACAGAGATCTGTCTGCCTCTGCCTCCTAAGTGTTGAGATTAAAGGTGTGTGCCACCATACCTGGCCTATATATACATTTTTAAAATTTTATTTTTGAGGCGGAGTTCTGCTTTATTGCCCAGCCTGGCATCAAACTCCTGAGCTTAAATGATCTTCCTGATTCAGCTTCCAAAGCACCACTGTGTCTGGCTCGACTGCCGTTGCACCAATACTTCCACTACTGTCCTTTCCTGTTCTAAAATCCAACCAGGATTCCAGGTTACATGTAACGCTGGAAATGGCATCTCACATATAACCCCAGCATTCAGGAGACAGAGGCAAGAGCATTTCCAGGAGTTTGAGACCAACCAGAGGTCAGCCAGAGATATTATATAATGAGGCCCTGTCTCAAAAAGAAACTATAGCTGGGTGTGGTGGTGCACACCTTTAATCCTAGCACTGGCGGATCTTTGTGAGTTCAAGGCCAGCCTGGTCTACAAAGTGAGTTCCAGGTCAGCTGGGGCTACAGGGAGACCCTGTCTCCAAAAGACCAAAAAATAAAAATACAAAAAAGAAAAAAATGAAGAGAGAGGATGGCCAGATGGCTCAGTGGTTAAGAGCTTCCCATTCTTCCAGAGGATCTGAGTTTTGGTTCCCAGCATCTATGTTGGCAGCTCACAACCACCTATAACTCCGGCTCCAGGGGATCTGATGCTTTCTTCTGCCCTCCACAGGTACCCATGGGAACATAAACAAAATAAACTGTAGTGTGTCCAATAAGCAATTTTCCCTAAAAAATAAATAAATAAAAACAGAACTTTATTCATGCTGGGTATGTGGCTCACACATCACACTCAAGAAAGTGAGGCAGGAGGATTGGCCTAAGTTCAAAGCCAGCCTAAACTACAAATGAGACCCTGTCTCAGACAAAACAAATGAAGAGAAATAAAAATTAAACCTTTGCTACAATCCATTTTTTTTATTTTTTAGCCACAATCCATTTTTATAAAATTGATATATCACACTCCATGAGAGTTTCCAGCTTAGTTGGGTATGGTGGTGCGGACCTGTAATCCCAGCAGTTTGGAGACAGAGGCAGGAGGACTACCTGATCTACATAGTGATTTCCAAGTCAATGAGGGCCACATAGCAAGATCCTGTCTCAAAAACCTAAAAACTGCCGGGCATGGGGGTGCACACCTTTAATCCTAGTCTTCAGAGGCAGGCTGATCTCTGTAATTCAAGGCCAGGCCAGCTGGGGCTACAGGGAGACCCTGTCTCAAAAAGACAAAAAAAAAAAAAAAAAAAAAAAGCAACAAAACCCTAAAAACTTTAAAACTGGCTGTGCAAAAGACAGTTTTAAAAGAATGAATAAAACAAGCTATAGTGTGGGAGAAATATTTGCAAGTCATACACCCAACAAAGGACTTGTATTCAGAACTTTCTAAAACTCCTCTGTGAGGACTCAATCCAATGAGCAGACAGGGCAAAAGACTAGAATAGATGTTTCACCCAAGAAATATGTGGGTAGAAAAATGTGTGAGTACCCTAGCACAGCCATATCCAAGGGTCACAAAGCAGGAGCTATGAATATCAGCAATTTGGGCTGGTGAGATGGCTCAGCAGGCTAAGGGGCTTGCTGCCAAGCCCAAAGACCTGAGTTTGAGTCTCAGGAACCATATGGTAGAAGGAGAGAACTGACTCCTGCAGGTTGCTATCTGACCTACATCCATGCATGCCCACACACCTAAAACAAATGAATAAATTTAATAAATTTTTTTTAAAAGAAAGACATTTATCTCTTACAGTTCTTGAGGTCAGAAAGAGCAGAATCAAGATCCGCAGGCCTGAGGCTCTCTCAGAGGTTCAGCAGTTATACTCTCTCTTTGGCTTGTGTGGCAATGATTTTTCTGAAATGCTTCTGGTTACAAATGGGAAGCTTACCTAATCTCGTATCCAGACTAGTCCTGCTATCAGCTTACTTAGATCTTACTTAGATCTGGGTACCTTGAGGAAAACAATATAAACAATCTTACTAGGCTTTGGGCCCCTTTTACAAGCTCAGCTAAACACACAGCTTTAATCCTAAACTATGTTCTCCATTTTTCCCTCCTGACCCTTCCTTGCCCCTGCCTTAGAATAATGTGGTGTGTGTGTGTGTGTGTGTGTGTGTGTGTGTGTGTGCTGAAACACTAAAAACAATAGGAAGAATTATTCCAGTTTATGCTGCAAACACAGGGGAGCTTGGGTTGATAACATCTGTTTGTGGTTGTGCATGCTGTTCTGGGTCAGGAAGAGACCATCCTTCCCTGATAAGACCAAGCTCCTCATTTCCTTTTCCAGATCATGCTGGATGTACCCTTTAAATAAATATAGAGAACATCCTTTGTTTGGAGAAACAGTTCAGAGAGAAGTCAGAAAGGAACATTGTTCTGAGAACCCATCAGGATCGCTCTCTTGGTCTGAATGACTCTAGAAGTTCAGCATTTCTGTAACAGGCACTGCCTTTCCCAGCATCCACCACAGGCTTATGGCAGTGGAACACCAAACCCCTCCTCATTTGCCTCATTTGTCACTGTCATCCTTCTCTGTGTTGGTCTCTTCACTAGCTCCCCCACCCTGTTTGTTTATTCCTGTCTCTTCTCCTCTTTTAAGGACTCCTCATTGAATTCAGACCCACCCGTATTAAGATGAATATAAGAAAAAAAGAAAGAAAAAATGATTGTGTCTTAATTGACTGGCAGCTGCAAAGACCGCATTCCCAAAGACTTCACCCTCATAGGCATCTGGCACTCAACATATTTCCAGGCACTCCAATAGTAGTGGTGCCTGTAATCCTAGCACTTGGGAGACAGAGGCAGGTGGATCTTTGTGAGTTTAAGGCCAGCCTGGTCTACAGAGTAACTTCCAGTCCAGCTGGGGCTACAGGGAGACCCTGTCTCAAAAAGACCAAAAAAAAAAAAAATCTCCACTCCAAAAACAGTTTGACATGTTCTTTTTTTTTAAATTTTATTTATTTTTGTATGTGTATGAATGTACTGTCTGCATGTAGGTTTGTGCACCCGTGTTGTGCAATGCCGTGGAGGTCAGAAGAGGGTCTCGGATTCCCCTGGAACTGGAGTTCTCCTGGAATTGGAGTTACAGACGGTTGGTTCTTAGCCGCCATGTGGGTGCTGGGGATCGAACCCAGGTCCTCTGCAAGAGCAGTTGGTGCTCTTAACTGCTAGGCTATCTCTCCAGCCCCTGGCATGTTCTTTTAAAGATTTCATCTACTTTTATTTTTGTGTATGTGTGTCTGTGTAGATGTGTTCAGGTGCCTGAGGAGGACAGACAAGAAGAGACAGCTGGGGCCACAGGGAAACCCTGTCTCAAAAAGACCAAAACATTTTTTTTTCATTTTTATTTTATGTAGATGAGTGTTTTGCCTGCGTGTAAGTGTACTATGTGCCTGCAATACCCCCCCAGAGGCCAGAAATTGGTGTTAGATCCTCTGGAAATGAAATTATAGACAGTTGTGAGCCACCATGTGGGTGCTGGGAACTGAACCAGGTCCTCTGCAAGAGCAACAAGTGCTCTTAGCCACTGAGCCATCTCTTCAGGCCCATTACTGATGACCTCTCCTAAAGATTGCGTACTCTTTCTTTCTCTCCCTTCCTCCCTTTCTTCCTCCCTCCCTTCCTCCCTCCCTCCCTTCCTTCCTTCCCTCCTATTATTTTTTTTATTGACATGACCAAGGCTCAGAGAGCCAAACACCTCATGTTCTCTCTCTCTCTCTCTCTCTCTCTCTCTCTCTCTCTCTCTCTCTCTCTCTTTTNACTCTGTCTGCATGTAGGTTTGTGACCCATGTAGTGTGCAATGCTCGGAGGTCAGAACAGGGCGTCCGGATTTCCCTGGAACTGGAGTTTGAAAAACGGTTCTCAGGCCACCCTTGTGGGTGCTGGGGATCAAAACTGGGTCTTCTGCCAGAGCAGGTCGGCATTCTTAATGCTAGGCCATCTCTCCAGCCCCCAGCCTGGTTTCTTATACAATTTACAGGACACCTGCCCAGGGGTTGGGCACCACCAACAAGGGCTCAGCCTTCCCACATCTCTCAACAATCAGAAAATGCCCCACTATCCCCTGGCCACAGGCCCATCCAATGGAGCCAATTCCCCAATTGAGACTCCCTCAACCCAGTGTGTCAAGTTGACACTAAAGCTGTCCTGCACATTTATTTACTTATTTTCCTTTTGAGACATGGTCTCATGCTGCTTAGGCTTGCCTTGCATTCTCTGTGCAGCTGAGGATGTCCTCGGTCCTGATCCTTCTGCCTCTTCCTCCCAAGTGCTAAGATTACAGCTCTGTACCTCTCCCAGGTTGTAGCCTAACTTTTTGCTCTCTGCACCAACATGTCTTGCATGTAAATAAGCCTGGCTGCTAGGCCCTCCTTCCCAGGGCCCTCTACCCCCATGGCACCTCCTGCCCATGGAGCTGGTCTACCTCTGGCGTGCCAACCCGAAGCTGGGTGAGCGTACCCACAACAGCCTCTTTCTGGGACCAGCAGTGTGGTGGGAATGGGCAGGTCAGAGCCACAAGAAACCTAGGGTCCTTGATCTTCCTCTCTGAGTAAAGTCCTTGCCAATGACAGGGAGATGAGTTGGAGGAGCCTAAATGTGAGATCTTCCCACGGGCCCTGTTCCTGGTGTTCCCAGCTAGGGAGGTTCCCTGTATCACTGGGATGCTCCTTGGGCGCAGCGCAGATGAACCTCCCAGCTGCTGGGAGTGACCCTGAGTGGGGAAGCTGGGCCTCTGCTCACAGTCCGCGCTACTCCTCCAGGGTCATGGACAAGGAGCCAACCCACTGGGCCTGGATTCTGGAGCGGTGCCCATACCATGACGGAGTTCAAAGGAGCTGCTGGGAGTGACCCTGAGTGGGGAAGCTGGGCCTCTGCTCACAGTCCGCGCTACTCCTCCAGGGTCATGGACAAGGAGCCAACCCACTGGGCCTGGATTCTGGAGCGGTGCCCATACCATGACGGAGTTCAAAGGAGCTGCTGGGAGTGACCCTGAGTGGGGAAGCTGGGCCTCTGCTCACAGTCCGCGCTACTCCTCCAGGGTCATGGACAAGGAGCCAACCCACTGGGCCTGGATTCTGGAGCGGTGCCCATACCATGACGGAGTTCAAAGGAGCTGCTGGGAGTGACCCTGAGTGGGGAAGCTGGGCCTCTGCTCACAGTCCGCGCTACTCCTCCAGGGTCATGGACAAGGAGCCAACCCACTGGGCCTGGATTCTGGAGCGGTGCCCATACCATGACGGAGTTCAAAGGAGCTGCTGGGAGTGACCCTGAGTGGGGAAGCTGGGCCTCTGCTCACAGTCCGCGCTACTCCTCCAGGGTCATGGACAAGGAGCCAACCCACTGGGCCTGGATTCTGGAGCGGTGCCCATACCATGACGGAGTTCAAAGGAGCTGCTCTTTTTTATTTTTTCATTTTTTTAATTTATTTCTGTATGTGTATGAATGTACTGTCTGCATGCAGGTTTGTGCACCCGTGTCGTGCAATGCCGCAGAGGTCAGAAGAGGGTGTCAGATTCCCCTGGAACTGGAGTTCTCCTGGAATTGGAGTTTCAGACGGCTCTCGGCCGCCATGTGGGTGCTGGGGATCAAACCCGGGTCCTCTGTAAGAGCGGTCGGCGCTCTCAACCGCTAGGCCATCTCTCCAGCCCAGGAGCTGCTCTTAAATTGCCGGCCCCTTCCCCCAGGGCCCTAGCACCACGCACGGCTGCCTCTGCCCCTCGGCAGTGCTTTGCTGCTGGCTGAGTGCCGTTGCTCTCACTACCAAAATGGTCTCTCCAGTGGTCGAAATCCTTGGATAGATGGCTTAAAGGTTAAGAGCACTGGCCACTCTTACAGAGAACCCAGGTTTAGTTCCCAGCACCAACATGGAGGCTAACAACCACCTGTAACAGCAGTTCCAGGGGATTTGATGCCCTCATCTGGTTTCCAGAGGTGTTGTACACGCATGTAACATGTACACTTACATTCATGCAGGCGAAACACCCATACACACAAAACAGACCAACCAAACCTCTGGGGCGATGACGTCCTCCTTGTCCGGCCTCCTCCGATGCAACAGAAGGCAGGCCCCTACACCCTCTGCAGTGGGTTGGGGACAGGAGCTGAGGGGAGCAGATGTGAGTTAACACAGCATGGTAGGGAGGGATATATGGTTCTGGGTCTAGTTCTGTCCCTTCCCAGCTTTGTAGGCTTGGCAGCTTTCTCCTCAGAGCCCCATAGTGTTCCCTGGGCCAATCTTCCCTCAGCCTCCACCATGTGGTAGGGTTGACGCACACAGGGGCAGGAGCTGCCTGCCTGCTTTCTGGTCGACCAGCAGTCTCTATTCTGGCCTCCTGCCTGTGGGCCTTAGCCTGGCAGTGTTGACCCTGCTCCTTGCGTTCCTCCCTGGCCCCAACCCCTCTGATAAATGTATATTGAAGAACACAGCATTGCTGGGGTCCTGGCCTGGTTTCTCGTGGTGGGGAAAAGGCCCAGCGGTCATCAGGGGGCAAGCACAGACTCTGGACCAGCTCTTCCCCCTTCCAACTGCTGGCCAGTTATTTTGAGCTTCAGTTTCCCTTCTGAGACATCTGTCTCCTATGGTGCAGAGGGGATTGGCTGAGCAGAGGTATAGGCAGCCCTTACCAGAGGGTCTGGAAGGGCTCAGATGGAAGAACTCTAGACCCAGTCTAGAGTTAGCACTGGTTAGGAATGAGAAGTGGTGGGCTGGGGGTACAGCTCAGTTGATTATTATTATTTTTTTTTTTTGGTCTTTTTGAGACAGGGTCTCCCTGCAGTCCCAGCTGTCCTGGAACTCACTGTGTACACCAGGCTGGCCTTGAATTCACAAAGATCCGCCTGCTTCTGTCTCCTGAGTGCTGGGATTAAAGGTATGCACCACCATGCCCCTCTCTCTCTATTTTTTTGGTCTTTTTGAGGCAGGATTTCCCTGTAGCTGTCCTGGAACTCACTCTGTAGACCAGGCTGGCCTTGAACTCACAGAGATCCACCTGCCTCAGCCTCCTGAGTGCTGGGATTAAAGGTGTGTGCCACCATGCCCGGCTGATTGGGTACTTTTTAAAAAAATGTGCGTGAGTGTATTGCCCACACGTGTGTCGTGCAATGCCCTCATAGGTCAGGAGAAGACATCAGATTCCCCTGGAACTGGAGTTACAAAGACTGTTAGCTGTGGCTAGCATGATGTGATCAGCACTATTCCACAGTTGGAGAGGCAAGCCATGCCTGGTGGGGGGGGGTCCACTAGTAGTGGCTTCCTTCTGGGGGCTGACTCAAGGACACCACACTTCAGCCCCCTGAAGCCCAGTCTGGCTTTGAGGCATTGGCCACCACCCTGTTATGGCCAAATACACCCCAAGACATGCCCCAAGATGGATTCACAGACTGGTGGGCTATCCGCAAGCCTCTGTCCAGTCTAAACCCACTTCCCAGGCTGGTGTTCTGGCAGAAAGACCCTTTCCAACAAATACTGCTACCATTCACACACAAGCCCCAAGCCAGAAGGGGCTCACACATGTTCGGAAATTAACTGACCGGGGACTCAAGCTTGATGGTAAAGAAAATCCATTTATTTGTTCACAGCACTTCATTTATATAGAGTGACATCATCTCTCAGGGCCGCCCTCAGACCTCCTGCTTCATGTTCTGTAAATATCACCCCTGGGTGTCTCACACTTGTTGATTCAAGCAAATCTCACCTAGGGGCAGATTCTGGTGTGAAAGGCAGGCAATTTAAGCACAAAGAGCCACAGGTGGCTTTACCTACAGTCAGCCACCATGCGGGTGCAGGGAACTGAACCTGGGTACTCTGCAAGAGCAGCCAGTGCTCTTAACAGTTAAACCATCTCTCCAGCCCCAAACTTACTAAATTTTTTTTGTCTTTTCGAGACAGGGTCTCCCTGTAGGCCCAGCTGTCCTGGAACTCACTCTGTAGACCAGGCTGGCCTTCAACTCACAAAGATCCGCCTGCCTCTGCCTCCCAAGTGCTAGGATTAAAGGCGTGCGCCAGCCAAACTTACTATTTTTATTTTATGTGTTTAATGTATTGCTTCCATGTAGGTAGTTACACCCATGTCCTGCAGTGCATTGTGCCCAAGGAGGTCAGGAGAGGGCATTGGATCCCCTAGAACTAGAGTTACAGAAAGTCCTTAGCCACCACGTGGGTGTTGGAAATCAAACCTGGGTCCTCTGCAAGAAAGCCAGTGCTCTTAGCTGTTGAGCCATCTCTCCAGGCCCCCAAAGTACATTTCTTGTTAATGGAGAAAGGAGAGCTTCCAAGAGGTGATGGCTTTAAAACAACCTGAAGCCAGCGTGGTTGTACACACCTTTAACATCAGCACTGGGAGGCAGACAGGAGGATCTCTGTGAGTTCCAGGCCAGCCGGGTCTACAGTCAGTTCCAGGTCAGTTGGGGCTACATAGTGAGACCCTGTCTCAAGAAAAA